>JAYMSF010001183.1:0-12637 GCA_036897335.1 Silene vulgaris | reverse complement strand
CTGAACTGAACTGAACTGAATCGAGCTGAACTGAACTGAAATGAACTGAAATTAAGTCCAAAAGAACAGGGCCTAAGACATGAGTAATCATTAATCAAGTTAAACCATTAGATTTCAAACACAGCTGTTGGTAATCGTGGCTCGTAGGGGAACAACTCTATAATTGTGACCTTTCCAACCTGCTATAAGCCTATAAGGGAAAGAGTGAATCGCTTCGTCGATATTCTATGGAGGGCGATGGGGTAGGGCATTGGCGTAGGTAATGGCTCCAAAGTTGATATGTTCGGTGTATGGGGCCATGAACAGAGGATGGATTTCACAGCAAAGAGAATGACGAGGTTTGACACGGGGAAAGTTGTAGAGTCACTGAATCCGATAAATATGTGCTATGCATTTTACATGTTGATCAACTTGAGTTCAACGGGTTCAAATTTCGGATAATACTTTTATGTTATGCATTCAAGCCTAGAGCCCGACTTATCAAATCCGATAAATATGATTGTTATTAACTACCGAGGATATTAACCTAACTCCGTAACGAATCAAATATCTAATCGGGTTCATTTAGATATGGATCAACTTTTGCCTTAGATCTCCTCATAGCATTTTTTACCCGACCAGACTACTCACTTCTATACTTCACTTCTGCAAATCGTTCGCCATTTCTGCATTTCTCTCAGATTTCTGGTATTCATTCATTTCTTCTTCTCTTTCTCCGTTTTCTGGATAAAATGTCTTTCCCCTTTTCTAGATTAGGGTTTCAATTTCAACTTCATCTCCAATTTAATTCCCGTTATTTTTGCAATTCTTCTATTGATGATCCTCTAATGTTTATAAAGTATGTTAGATATCAATGCGAATTAGGGTTTAATAATCTCAAATTTCCCCTAAATCTCTTCAAACAAATGATGTCCCTTGTGCACCGACCTTCAATTGTCGATTTTAATCGGTTATTAGCGGCAATGCTCAGACTCAAACGATTACAACCTCACTCTACTGTTATTTCTCTTTATTCGCATCTTGATTTATCCGGTATCCGACCCGATTTGCATTCTATGTGCATCCTCGCTAATTGTTATTGCCGCTTAGGCCGTGTCGATTTTGGGTATTCTTTCCTTGGCAAGTCCCTTAAGCTTGGGTATCCCTTTGAGTCTAATTTAGTTTTTTTCACTACCTTAATTAACGGCTTAGTTCAAAATGACCGGCTTTCCGATGCTGTTAAGTTGTTGGATGTAGTTGTCGTTAAGCTTGGCATTCAACCAAGTGTCGTTACGTATGGTACCATGGTGAAAGGTCTTTGCAGGACTGGGGACAATGAGGGTGCTCTCCGCTTGCTCCGTCGAATGAATTCTCACCCTGAAGGTTGTAAGCCTAACCTTATCATCTACACGACCCTTATCGACAGTCTTTGCAAACAAAAGTTGGTAACTGAGGCCCTGAAACTCTTCTCAATCATGAAAACCGAGGGCATCAAACCAGATGTGTTCACATATACCTCATTGATACGGGGTATGCTCAATCTAGGTCGTAAGGGAGAGGCTAGCGAAATGTTGGGTGAGATGGTGCAGAGCAATGCTGCACCCGATGTTACTACATATAGCATGCTGATTGATATGCACTGTAAGGAAGGTATGGTTGATGAAGCAGTAGCCATTTTACCGATAATGATCAAACGAGGTTTGAGTCCTGATGTTATTACTTATAGTGCTTTATTGGATGGATATTGCTTGTGCGGCCAAATGGACAAGGCAAGAGATCTCATGGATTTGATGGTAAAAAGCCAATGTCAGCCTAATGTTCTGACTTTTTCTTCTTTGATCCATGGATATGTTAAACATAAAAGCATCGACAAAGCCATTGACATATTTCAAAAAATGTGTGAGCATGGGATTGCTCCCGACGTAGTGGTCTATTTCATTCTCGTAGATGGCTTGCGTGAGGCTGGTCGTGTTCAAGATGCAGAAAACCTTATTTCTGATGTCTTATCCAGGGGATTGGTACCAAGTCTTGAAGCATATAATACACTCTCAAAGGCCAATATAAAAAGAGTCTATTAACTGTCCTTTAGGCACATTTTCTGAAATACCGTGTTTTAGCGATATTCGTATTGTGCATCAGACTATTAGAGAGCATTGGCACTTGCCATACATATAACATGACCATTTCAACCTGAATGTGAAGAATAGACCACTTCATGCATGCTTTTTGCGCTCCCAAGTTGGAATTCATTCCTTGTCTTAAACACTTATACGCCCCATTGATATTCGTTGTTGTTCTTCTTGTAAATGTTGCTCATGTTGCCCTCTGCTGTTAGATGATTTTCATTTGTATTTGAAAGGAATATAGAAGAGATTATTTTTCCTTCTTTACTGGTTGGTTTGTTCATTGTCACTCTTTTAACAACTGTATCCCATGATTTGGCAACTTACTAATTCCATCAACTTTCTACTACTTGTGCAACTTGTCTTTACTGTTGTTCTTTAGTTCAGTTGGGAGTAATGCTGTAATCCGAACTTTTGCACAAGGTTATTTTATTCTATCTTTTGCAATGGACCGAGTTTAGATGTCTTATGTTTATACTTGTGGAGGGGCTATGAAGATTCGATCTTTTGGGGTTTCTATCCAGAGAAGGGAACCACTATAACCTCACTCTTCAGCCACTAAGCAACGATTACTGGCTATCTTATTTTTTAAAATTGTTGGGAGTTGTAGGTCTTGTGTGTTGTGACTAATTATCGCGAACTTGGAACCACTTTACAGTGGAGAAGTTTTCTGTTGCGAGTCTTGTGACCGACTAAAGGTTAATATTTTGATAGGAATATTTTTGTTTAATTCGGAACTTTATAGGTAGTACAGAGACATGACTTGAGAGTTTGACAAAGAGACATTTTTGTCTTTAGTTTCTCTACACATTTGTTTTTCCCATAAAAAAAAATGGAAAAACTTGCATTATTAAAGACAAAGTACAAATCTCACAAGTTAGAAGTATTGTTTAGTTTAGAATATTTTTCTGGGGTAATTTTCTAAACACTGGAGAATGAATCCTTTTCTTATGGCTACTAGTCTTGTTGTGTACAAATATATTTATAATTTTTTTGCTGCATCAGTGTTGATGTTCAGAGCTTTGGCTATAATTTGGTCGAGGACTCGAGGTAATCAGTGAATAATGAACTTCTTGGTGGTACTTCCTTTCTTACGGAAAAAGGAGCTGAAAAGTTCTTTTTACCTCGGTCCCAAAATATACGCCTTCAATCCAATTACGTGGTATTATTATCTGAGATATGTATCTTTCAAGTTTCCTGATTCTGATGGCATATATACAAGATCATGACAGTAAAAGAAGACGAATCAGTGCTAAGTAGACTGTAAGAATAACCCGAGGCATTGCTCTTCAAAAGGCAACAGGTAATTAGTACTTCTCTTTTCCTCTTAATAGTTTATGCATTCTGTTTTTGGTCCGTCTAGCCAATAGTTCACAGTTAGTTAAGCATTGCTTTGCGGAGGATGAGTATGGGACTGTCTAACCTACGTGGGCCCGTTTACTTAAAAAACGAGTCTAAAAGCAAACATAAACTGTCAGCAAGGACAAACCAGTAATTGTTGCATAGAGATAGCAAATTTATGTTAATTTAATTTCAAATTATTTGGGCACAATGTATTTGATTGCGTATGAGATTGCTGCTGGAAGCATTTGTGTAATTATGATACCATCTTCAGCAGCCTTTGCATAATATATATTAAACTGTTCTCAGTTATTTCTTTCATGCTTTTATGCCTTGATAATACCTCTTTTACCATATCTTATTTATTCATAGGGCATCAGATGCTAATGTCTTTCATTTCCTCTGAACAGTTGGTGAGAAATATTTTGTTATACATTAGCAGAAGGCAATCAAAAATATATGTCCATCCATAGCGTTTCTGCTTTTCTCTTCTAAAATTAGAAAGTTTGTCTTGACGTGTACATAAGACCCATAAAATGGTCAAACGTGCTTAAATTTGGGAACACCAGAACTGGTAACTAAGAAGGTCGATTATGAATTATGATCCACATAATTGTTCACCATCATTTATATTAGTATCTTTCAACTAAATTTACAGCTTCTTTCTAGACTTCTACTGTGATTATCCTCTGATATTTTAGTCCAGTTCATAGGTATTTGGTCCCTTCCAAATCGGTCATACTTTAACAAAGATCAAGAGCGAGAAGGAGGAGGAGCTTAAGCTTGTGCCAGAGGATTATCACAGGAGGAATTTTACACCGGAAGCAGCTTGCTCTTAGCCATGTCCAAAGAATGAGAACAATAAAAAGGTACAAACAGTTATAGCCTTGATCCAGGCTCTTGCCAATTCTTGTAGTGCCATCTAGACAATCCGCTTATGGTGAACAAGGCCCTTTGTGAAGTTAAGGTTGTTCCGAAGTTGGTTGATCTCTTGTAATCCAAAGCTGCAGTTAGGATGGTTATGATATGAACCATGCTAACATCACAAAGCTCTATGGTTGGTTGCCTTGAGACCGATATACCAATACCGGTGTATGAAATAATGAATTCCTACCAATGGAGGCATGTTTCATCATTTACAGGGTGCTTTTAATCCTTCTAAATGGTGCCATCATGGAATACAATGGATATTGTTTATGCACTATCTTATATGCATAATGATTTTTTAAAGCCACTGGTTCACCGATTATGTCGAGTAGCGTCTTACTTGATAACTTGTTCCATGCCACGTTATTAAATTTGGTTGTTGGTGACTGGAATAGCACCAAAGGGGATGATGGCAAGGTCTGGGTTGGAGTTTGTTGAGTTTTTGTTTCATTGAAGAGAGATTGTGTGATGGAGATGATAGATGAAGTACAGTTAGATGAGGTGAGCATGGATCAGCTTGCCAATGTCTCAAGCAATTGAGTTCCATTCCCTCTTGATGAGAGATCAGGTGATCTTAATGAAAAAGCGGCAGTAATGATGATGAGAGGAATGACGGCTAAAGATTTTGACCCTGTTAGATATGCTGGTAGGTGGTTTGAGGTGGCCTCTTTGAAATTTGGGTTTGCTGGAGAGGCTGGACAAGGCCGGGAAGACTGTCATTGCACACAGGTGAAATAATACTAAGCAATTGCCTTATTATTCTGAATTGGTAACATATTTTCGTTCATCTTTCTTGTCCTTGTTCGCTTCCATTTCTGATCAAGCCAAAGACTGACTAATTCGTGTCCTTTGGCTTTGAAAAGATGGAGAAATAGACTCGTTAAATACTGTGTGCTTCATGTATATTCTTTCATTCTATCCTCATGCAGTTGTAATGTATGAATAGTGCAATTGCGACGAATTTTCATTATGGGTCATGTCTGTTGTATTCGGGTATCTCTGTCTTAAAAGAGTCAAGGTCATATACACCCCTCAACCTCGCTGTAGGCAGGGCCGTAGCAAGAAACAAAAATTTGGAGTAGCAAAATTTCTTGTAGTAGTTTAGTATCTTTGCTAATACTGCATTTTTAGAGATTTTCGGGTAGCAAAAATTAATAATTTTAAGTATTTTGTTGGGATTATTCACTATCCAAGCTAATATGTAGCTCCCCCCGACTTCAGGCAATGCCATTGAGGGCAGTAGGTAATGTTGTTTTATTGTCCTTGGTATATTTCCGGAATAGGAACACAGGCTTTCCTGTATTTCTGTTGGATAAAAGTTAGTCCATTCATTTACAATGATTAAAATAATTGAATACTAGCACAAGGCTGTTAGAATCCAAACCACCAAGAAAGCCGTAGCAGTACAAAGTAAGAAGAACGTTAACAAAACACTATGCTTCCGCATCATGCTCGGTTTCATCTTCATCCGCTAAAATCATAAAGATCAAAGATGTGTAATATATCATATCATAAGGAATATAAACGTTTAATATGATAGTTTCTGTGTTCATGGCACCTGATGGTTATATTGCTGTTATCAGGGGAAAGCTTCAGTGCCAATCAGAGGAGGACAAGGAGCAGAAAGAAACTGACTTGGAGAATCAAGAGATGATCAAAGAGAAGTGTTACCTGCGTTTCTTGACATTACCATTTTATTCCGAAAGAGCCTTATGATGTCCTTGCCAGTGATTATGACAACTTTTCCCTCGTTTCAGGCGCCAAAGACAGAAGTTGTATTCAGGTAATCAAATTGGTCTCTTAAAACTTTTTTTTTTTGGAATACTTAATACATTAAGTTTCTATGATGATTTCGTTCAGCAATGTGATTTTGCATAAAATATTTATCAAATTTGGAAGTAACATCGCTGCCAAGAAAAAGTGCCTTGGTGGCCTTATCCTATGTAAATCAGGAGCTAATACTTTGACTTGATCTTTTCTTTTGTGCTGTCTAATTCAGTGGTTTGTCTTCCATAAGTCCTAACGAACGACCTTGTTACTTGAGACGTTGTGCTGCTATTCAAATTTCGAGATTTTGCAAGTGTGTATCTACATTCTACAGCTCATCTTAGTATGCAACTCAAATGTCGTTTTCAACGTTTCCCCCTGTGACAAAAATCTCGGCAATCATTTTACTTTTACCTGTTGTTGAAAAATGGAGCCAAAGATTCACTATTACAACTGCAAAATATGATGGCGATAGAAACAACTAACTAAAATGTCTGCACTTTCTTAACTTTCAATATGAGCCGTCACTGTTCTGCAAACATTTTATCTTATTTTCAGTACATAGCCAACAATGTCGTCGAGTACATCAACCCTGAGCTGAGCTAGTGGTGTATTGTTGTTGTAAGTTGGTGAAATCGCTCTAATATAGATGTTTACCTTGATTCTGCCTATGTTATGCTGAATCACAGATATACTGGAGCCTGAGTTTATGGCCAAGTATAAAGCGTACCTGGGAGATCTAGTATATGACCCGAGCAAAATAAAAGACACTATGCAAAACTGTCAAAGGATGTCAAACAATCAACTGACAATGATGAGCCAAAAGCGATTGCAAGAGGCTCTAAATAGCCAGTTCTCTGACCTTGGATTGAGCGCTGCTCCTGTCTCGTTGAATCCTTTCACAAGTGTACTTTACACATTGACGAAGCCTGTTGAGTTCTATTTCAAACAGTTGAAGACTCCTATTTGAGACTCCCCTGCGTCTCTCTTGATGACAATCTGATGCAAACCAACCTTGTCATTTACACCATACTTATTGACAGTCTTCGCAAACACAAGTTGATTTCGGAGGCACTCTAGCTCTTTTCAGCCATGAAATCTCAGGGCATCAAACCAAATGTGTTCACATATAACTCATTGATACGAGGGATGTTCAATCTAGGTCGTAAGGGAGAGGCCAAGGAAATGTTGGTTGAGATATCGGACAACAATGTTGCACCAACTGTTGCTACTTATAACATATTAGTTGACATGCATTGCAAGGATGGAATGTTTGATGAAGAAGAAGCCATTATAAGAATAATGACTGAACGAGGTGTGGCTCCTGATGTACTTACATATAATGCTCTGTTGGATGGATATTGCTGGTGCGGCAAAATGGATAAGGCAAGAGATCTCACGGATTTAATGGTACAAACTCACTGCCACCGAAACATAATCATTTATTGTACTTTGATGAATGGATATGCTAAATAAAAGCATCAACAAGGCCATTGACATGCTGCAAGAAATGTTTGAGAACGAGATTTCCCCTAATTTTGTGACCTATCAATGGGTTGTGCTAATCTGACAGGATCCCAAGGGCATGTCAGCTGTTCAAGGACATGGAAATATATGGAAAGCCAAATGTTTGCACCTATGGTGCCTTATTGGATGGGCTATGTATGCACAACTTAATGAGGCAGTGACATTACTCGCTGTGATGGAGTCTGACGGACTTGTTCCTATTATATCCATCTACAATATCCTGATTGACAGTTTGTGTGAGGTTGGCCAAATTAATGATGCAGAAAACCTAGTTACTGATCTAGGGGGTTGGTACCAGACGTTAGAACTTACAACATATGCATTTATGATCAAGGGCCTCTGTAAAAAGGGTATTATGACTCCAGCTATAGAGCGCCTGAACCAAATGAAGCGAAATGGATTCCCTCCTAATAGTTTTACTTACAATACCACTTATCCAGGGATTCATTGTCAATAAGGATTTGGCTAATGCATTATGTTACCGTGATATAATGGTTAAAGATGGCTTTGAAGCTGATGCTAGCACTCTTTCGTTGTTCCTTGACCATTTATCTCATGATAACCCAGAGTTTCTTCAAAAGTTTCTAAATTGGCGACTTCTTCTTTATGTAGTGCATCAGGGAGTGTTGGCACTTGACTTATATATTACGTAAGAGTTCTAATCTTGAGATGCAAAGATCGTGCTTCAATGCATCATGCTTACTTTTTAAGTTCGTATGAGAGAATTCCTTCTGCTCTCAATGACTTTATGCTATGACTTGGCTTCTTACTATTTCAGGTCATTTTCTTTGATTCCACGTACTACACTACTACTGTCCAACTGGTGTTCGAAGACATTCTTTAGTTCAGGTGGGAGCCAAAGTAAGGCTGTATTACTAACTTCTGCCCAAGGCCTTGTCTGGTGTTATTGCTGAGAGATGGCAAATACAAGATGAAGACGGTAAAAGAAGACTAGAAGAGGGAGCAGTGCTAAATAGTTTAGACGGTAAGATGAACATTCTCCTTTAACTATGTTACCTTATTACTTACTCCGTATTTAGCTGCTTTTGCATAATATTAAATTCTTCTACGGAGTATGTTCTTTGTTTCATGTTTGTGTACATTGGAATGAGGATCACACCTCTTTTACCATATCTTATCTATTTCAGATGAAAAGTTAAGGTCTTTCTTTTCCTCTGCACTCTAGACGAAAAGTTAAGGTCTTTCTTTTCCTCTGCACTCTAGACGAAAAGTTACTGTCCATAAGAAATTAAATTAGTACATGCATAAAAAATGTAGGCTAACAAGACGGACGGCAAAATTTCATCTAGCCTGTAGATCAAAGATATCAGAAAAGACTGAACCCGACTTGACCTCCATATGAGAATTTGTAACAGCAGTATAACTAGCGACAGCCGACCCTTGAGTATCAACACCAACTACTCTGCTTTCGCAAACATATTCCCCAACTGAAATTGTGGAAGCAATATTTTCACCACCACAAGTACCATTACTACTAGTCGTGAAATCCACCATTAGACTAACGTCACCAGTGTTCTCAGCGGTTTGTTGAAGTGTTAGCATGAATTCTAAACTCCATACTACGTCCTTCATCGAGGGACGTTCATCGCGATTAGCCTTTATACACAACTCTGCAATCTTCCCAAATTTACTTAGACACTCGTGTGTGATTTGACCCGTTAGAGTAGGGTCGACTATAGTGTAGAGGATCCCTTTTGTGTAGCAAGCTCGAACCTTAGGAAGGTTAAGTTCAACTGCTGGTTGGGCACATAGGACTTCAACTAGCATGACTCCAAAAGAATAAACATCCGACTTCTCAGTTAATTGTCCACGCTGATAATACTACGGATCCAAATACCCAAAGCTACCTTTAACAATAGTACTAACATGGCCCACTCCTGTGTCACTTGCTGGACCCACTTTCGAGAGCCCAAAGTCTGACACCTTGGCGGTCCACTTGTCATCGAGCAAAATATTAGTGGACTTGACGTCACGGTGAATGATCAACTGTTTTGTGCTTCCATGGAGATATTCTAACCCACGAGCCGATCCTAGGCAAATTGTCAAGCGTTGCTTCCATGATAATACTTCATTCTTGCCTGTTCCTTTAGCGTCCCTGTAATTCAAGTGGTCACGAAGGGTGCCACGGGGCATGTACTCGTATATCAATATCATCTCTCCCTTTTCATCACAATACCCGATCAAGGACACCAAATGTCTGTGACGTAGTCTTGAAAGCATCTCAATTTCAGTCAGGAACTCTTGCTCCCCCTGTTTGGATGTCGGGTTTAGTCGTTTAACAGCCACATAAGTGGCTCCGCCATCTATGCAACCTTTGTACACCTTGCCAAACCCACCCCTGCCTATGATTAAGTTCTGATCGAAGTCGCGAGTGGCAACCCTTATCTGGGTCAACGAGAAACGTCGACAAAGATCGGTTGGTAAGGACGGTGTAGACGAGTTGTTGGCCGATGTAAATAGCTTCTTATACTGTAGTCGAAAGAAAGCAAATAGAATAACAGAAACTAGTAGTAAACCACCACCAATGACACTTCCAATAATAATGATAGTCTTACGGATTGAACTTTTCGCACTTGTGTGAGTACCGTTGTAAGGTGGATTAGGAACTGCGAGATTTCTATTTGTATCGCTCAACTTCAAGATCTCCAACCCACTCAGCGTTATACCTGATACAGCACTAAACAAACAGGTTTGATGACTTTTACACTAAACACTAAACTGAGGTCATGAAGTGCATCGTAAGGTTTGATGAGTTTTACACTTTTTTCCAAATTTGATTTACGGCATATTCATAGATTATTTAATCTAATCCTCTTATCGATTTTAAAGATAGATAAAGAAGAAGGCAGAATTATGATGAGTGGGTTAAGTATACTCACAAGCTAGCTGGTGAAGCTTGGAGGGCTAAGAAAAGAGAAACCTTTGATGCAGTATCAGCAGGGACGACAGTTATAACATAATCCTTGTACATCGGAATACTGAACCCTCCAGCCTCGCTCCAAATATCAAGATCCTGATCCGCCAGGATGCCATCAATAAACACATTCATCCTCCTGTCTCCAACCTTTGTCACATTAGCATCCAACTCACAGAAATGAAGCCGAAGCAGATAATCAAACCCCGGGTCCACCTGGAACATCCAAGTAAGGTTCCCCTCCCAATTTGTATAATCCCCGTCGTCTCCCATGCTCCTAGTCGTCCCGTATACTATCTTAGGCGCTGCGTTCGTACCGCTGTTAGTATTTGAGCTCACCCACTTTGGATCTGGCTCCAACTTTACGCCTCGTTCTCCGACTACGTAGTCTTCGTCTGCGTCCCATTTACGCTTCATTCCCCCTGGGTTGTCGTTCCTCTCATCCACAATCTCCCCTCCCACGTTTAGCCGATAAGCCGTCTGGAATGCGGTCGAATCCATTTGCAATGCGTATATCATTTGATCATTGACATAGGCATACATCAGATTGGACTCGTTTATGTACAAACCATCTGGAATGGACTCAATTTCTATACCATTCACATACCCGTATGATAATCTTGTATCAGGAGAACCATTATTGATTATACCTGGAGAGAAGATTAAGTTGAGATTATTTTCATCATTTTGGATAATAAGTTGGAATTCATAAATCAATGGTTTTCCTTGGGAGTTGAGGAAAGGGTTAAAGTTTTGTAAAAGAGTGAAGCTATTAGCAAAGAGAGATGTCGAAAATTGGTGAGGAAGAGTGTTGTTGTAGGAAACATTTGGGAAGAAGTAGAGCCGTATGAATTTCGGACCTGGGGTGATAGAGAAGGTGTAGGCGATATTGGACCAGAATACCCGACCTACTTTGAATGGCACATCATCGGCATTCTCTGAGACGTTAGTTGAGACGTTGTCGAGGCTATGCAAACCGAAATCAGGGTCGTTATTGTCGCTCAGCCATACACGACCGTCGGAGACGGACCTAGATTGGGTGAGCTGGGGAAGCCCACAATTGATGAGGAGTGATGTGTCGTTAAAGGCATCACTTGTGATGCAACTCCACAAAATTATCAGAATTAACAACTTGATGCAATTCATTAATACACTCTTAAATTTGTTAAATCAAAACACCAATTTATATAAATTCTGATATTTTATTTTCTTAATTAATCTTGTTTATTGTTAACAAATGGCCACAGCTAGACTACAGTTAGTTAGTTTGAGGATAAGTAGACTTGAAAAGTCAAGATGTTATGTGCCACACAACTTCAAAAAGACTTCTGTTTGGCTCATTACAAGACTTATTTAGGGGAAAAGTCTTAAATATATTACTCAAATGCCGACATAAAGTCGATAGGAAACATTTACATCAGTAATAGTTTCCGGGTAAGAGTCCACCCAAACTCAGGTCGAAAAATCAAGTGAGCCATACAATTCAATGTGTCGCTTTGTTTCCGGACCTTTCACAAAAGATTAAGTAAGATATCTAAACAAATCGACAATCATACTTATCATATCCCATAATATATTCTTCTAAATCTTTATTTAAAGAGAGTCTTAATGTGTACCCTCAAGATAAATGCTAGCTAGAAAAACCGTTGTAATAATTGCGTAGCCAATAGCCCTACTTTATAAACCTTGAACTTGTCTGTATAGCTTATATCCTCCTAAGAAATCGATTTGACAACGTGAAGTGTCATCGGCACACTTTCGTAAAGTTTTGCAAAATTTACTCAAGGAATGGTCGCTAGGACAATGAGTGCCAAATCCGCTGATGACAAGCTTCTCCAAAACCGGGGCACTTCTTAAAAACAATGTCACTAGACTCAACCCACATTTGCTAAATTGATTGACATCGTCTGCATAAAACTCTATGTGTTTCACCTTTTGAACTGGCAAGAACACGGCATCTTGATTCCAAATCATCTCTTTATAGTCGAAAAGACGTAACACAAGAACCTCTAAATTGGGACAATGCATCATCATCTGT
>JAYMSF010001182.1:0-12638 GCA_036897335.1 Silene vulgaris | reverse complement strand
GTAGTATCTATCTATATACTTAAAAGAGGATGTTTTCGAGCGTTTTGATTGGCTACTGCTTTAGTTTAATAAATAATGTATATATTTTGAATTGATTATTAAATTAACGGAATTACTTTTTCACATACGGATTTTACTATTTCACATACGACTTTTACAATATTACCCTTGTCATTTTTTTCATTTTCTCACCCAATTATCCTTTCCTCTCTTACCTTATCTCCCATCACCACTTGCTTTCACAACCACAGGCCACCACCTCCTGCCCCGCACTTCGCTCCGGCCGACCACGCTCAGGCGGCCTCACGCCGTCCGGCCGACCTCCCTCTGACTCTCCCCGTACCGCACTCTCCCTCTGTCGCCCGCACTTCCCCTCTCCCTCTCCGTTCACCAATTCCGGCCTCCCTCCCCATGCCCCGAACTCCCCCTCCCTCGCCTGAAGTCCCCCTTCCTCTCACTCCTCCTGCTCCGACCCGACGCCGACAACCCTAGCTGACGCCGACAACTACCCCTCATCTCCCTTCCCTTCACCACATGGCCTCCGTTCAACACCCTTGTCCCACCCGACAAACCCCAGGCGACAACCCAACGCCGCCCACCCCTAACCACCACGCATACCCAGAACAACCGGCAACCACCATGCCTTCCCCACCAGTAAACTGTAATTACCAATTAATAATTGCTTAACATATTAATTTGAGTCAAAATTAACCCTAATAATTTGAATAAAACGTATTAATAATCGCTAATAAACAAAATTAATTCACTAATCGGGAATTATAATCAATTGTTCAAGTTTTAAGAGATAATTTGATTCAATATTAGGTAAAGATGAACATGTGAGTTAATTTGATTATGTTTAGTAAAAAGGGTATGTGATGGAAACTTTGTGAAAAAATGTATGTGAAAGAGTAAAATCCGTATGTGAAAAAGTACGTCCCTATTTTACTACTAAAGTTTATAGCGTTTGTGTTGTTCGTGGTAGTATTATCACGTTATGTGCCCTTTATTGGGCTAATTCTTTTATTGGGTCCGTATGAGAGAGTTGCTGTTTTTAAGGCCACTTCCTAATCATCAATATGGGCTAACTTAATTTTTCAGCCCGGTCCAGTTACGATATTAGCCTTGGGCTTAAAGATCTAGGCATGAGATATGGACATGAGCTTCTTCTATTTCTATAGGCTTGGCAGTTGCATGTCCGACGAGCATGAGCTTGACTTTGTCCGGCTTGTGCTTAAAAAGCAAAATTCAAACTTGAACCGATCTCAAACTAACACAAACTTGAAAAAATTAAGCTTATTATCATGCTTGCGAGCTTAACCCGACTCGAGTCTATAACTGCTTAAATTTTCGTTTATTCTTTTGATAGTTTCATTAACAAGATCCAAAGTTTTATATAAAAATATTGGCCAAATCAATAAGAACATTTGCTATGATGGTACAAAAACATTATCCTGATAAAATATATACCTAAAATCATTTTATCTAATTTCACAAATTCGAGCCGCTCACAAACTTTTCGATCCGAGCAAACGTTAGCTCGTGCCTTGGCGTCTCTTGTCAATTTCTCGAGCATAGTCCAAGCTTTGGCTGAACTACCACGATCCGAGCTTTGAGCGAGTTTTGACTAAACTCAGCTCGAGCTGTCCTCATAGTACCCTGTACCCCCTCCATCTCAAATCATTTACTTACTTTTCTTTTATTCTTTATAATAATGGGTATTTTAATTGAAAGTCAACAAATAACTGAACGAGAGATTATAATCTATTTAATTTTAAAAAAATCATCCACCAATCTACGCACATGCGTGCTCGCTTATCTCACGTATTCAAGCATTTTATTATTATTTTAGGCCAAGTAGTTTTAAGCTGTTTAGCAAAACTAACTGAAAAGGTAGCTGAAACCTTAAAATGTAGCTGAAAACTGAAAAGCTAACTGAAACCTAAAAAGGTAACTGATAAGGTAGCTGAAAATTAGGAGCTGATAAGATAACTGATTATATAAAAATGTGTTTGACAAACTAGCTGAAAAGGTAGCTGATTTGGTAAAATGACGTAAAAGTATGTGATAATTATTTAATATTATAGATTAAATAAAGGGGCAAAAAAGGAAAAATAAGTTATTTCTGGTAATTTCTCAAATGCTACTTGGGGTAGCATTTCATTTTAGGTACCTTATTTTGAACAAATGAGCTATTTGCCAAACACTTGAAGAAAAATCAAATAGCTGAAATTTTGGTCAAATAAGCTAATTTTGTCAAGTAAGCTACCCGAAGTGTGATACCAAACAGAGCCTTAGTATGTAGGGGGGTTTGTTTTCTTACAAACAACTTGAATTTTGATATAATATTATGTTTTAATTACGTATAAATACATGTTTTATCATATTTATGTCTATTTTAAGATAAATCTAAAATAGGATAAATATATCCTCTAAGAATAACATATAAGAAATAGACAAATACAACAATATGAAGACAAAGCTGAGTCGATCTAAACCAGTAGGATAATTTAACTCCCCTTTAGACAGACACTGGAAAAATCCTAATGGTTTTCACCTTTGACGAACCGGGAGTAATTGAATTTTCGGTCACATGATTACAAAAATTCAGAGTTTATTTGATATCCTGAAAAAAGCAAATGAAAAAACATAATAGATGGTATTTTTAGACGCAAAAATACTTGTGTAAAACCGTTTTACAGAAATGTTATTGTTAAACTGATTCTTAACTCAACCAGGTAACCAGATAAGTTGGGGGAGTATTTGTTATAAATTGTCTTTATGAAGCTATTTAGATAAATGGAATGCAATTTACATCTGGTATATTGTAACACTGGCTTATACGAGACCATCTCAACATATCCACGAAGCATTTCATCTAATGAAGTGTAGATTTCTTCTTGATTTGGCCATGTTTTTTCGACTTAATTTCAGCTCATTTCAGTTCAACTCCATTCAGTTTAATTCTACTCTTCTCTTTACAAATTAACGCTTACTTCAATCCAGCTCTATTAAGTTCAATTTAGTTTAGTTCAGCTCCAATAAATTCAATTCAATTTAATTTAGACAGTTTTAGTTCGAAAGAACATAGCCTCTGATTTTGAGTTAACGCTACTCAAATACACACAATAGTATTATTACATGAGACATTTTTGAGTGAAAATGGGCTTGCTGTAATTAGCCTTCGGTTTCTAACTCACGGTCTGACATTGTGGGCTTATGAACCCAGTGTTAGGAAATCTGATTTTAGTGACAGGCCTGGGCTTTCCTTAATTCCATAACCTAGTTACATTTATAGCGTTAATAACTTAATAAAGTGTCGGGTTTGAGCTTTTCTTTGATTGAGATTTGAGGCAGTTCACATAGGCTCGAGCCAATTCAAGGTCCTCAATAGGCACGGGTCGAGTTTATCGGGTCTACCCCCAAGCTCAATCATAACCTAGATAGCACGGACGTGTCCGACACGACACCCGTCGGACACACGCTTAAATGTGGCGGACACCCATAAAGCCGTGTCTAACTTGCTACTTTTATTTGGGCCCGTGTCCATGGGATTTGGGCCCGTGTCCGACGCGTGTCCTTGGTATTTCGTCATCATTTGGGTTGAATGATGTTCATTAGACAAATGAGTTGTCAAAAGAGAGTGATTATAATATGAAGTTTGGCTGGGAAATGGAAATGAGTTATAATCAAGGTCAAATTTTACCTTCACATACTTAAATTTAATATCAAATAATTTTGCAAAATTAAAATCCAACGTTTATAACTAAAAAATATATATTTTATTAAATTTAAATAACATGTCCGTGTCCTAAATTTTATGAAATGCCGTATCACCTGTCCGTGTCCGTGTCCGTTTTTATGCTACCTAGATCATAACTTGTCTGGTGCAACTGGTGAACTGGGCTTAATAAAGTAAGTCATAATGTGGGAAATTGACTTAGAAAACGTGAGAAGCTCATGTCCAACAGCGGCCCACGTATTTGGGTTATTGAAGCGGCCATAATTTTCCCATGCTTAACGTGAGGTCCTTTATGTGAAATATGACTAGTCTTCAACATTTTTACTCATGAGTTCCTTATAGTTGGGTTGAGCGTGAATATCTCATGTTTGGCCTCTTCCACCTCTACACTACGGATATGGGACATGGATTTACACTCTAACAATCCTCTCATCAAACCAAGGACGATCATCGATTCAGACCTTGACCGATATGGAGAACTCCCCACACCCCCAATTTCTAGGCATACAAGCATCAGATCACCAAGTCTTGATAACCTTTCCTTAGCCGACACACCATGCTATCTATCCATTGGACTAACGTGTCGGTGACTCGCTAATGCTATTAGTCCATTCTCCAAGCTCCATTTTTGTGCGTTATTGTAGGGCCTTCGTCCAAGTTTAACTTTTGGCTTTGATACCACCTGTTGTTGTGTGGAACAAGTTTAACTTTAGGCTTTGATATCACTTGTTGTGCGGAAGCGTGAATACCTGGCGTTGAGCCTTTGTTGCACTGGTGTGCACTATCCATAATAGTACGATATTGTCCGTTTTGCGCCAACCCCTCACGGTTTACTCTTGAACTCCTTCCCAAAAGGCCCCGTACTATTATATTTGGTGGCACTTATAAAAATGATCTTTCACCTTTACACTATCGATGTGCAATATGAATTTGCACCCCCAAGACTTCATTTTAAGGCTGACATGCATGTTTCGAGTTAGATCTCAAGTACAATTGATCAATGACCTAATCGTTTAACTCACTAAAGAGTACGTTGCAATGACTCAGTGAGATGGATTAATCAAATACACCGGTATACCATAGATGCATGCTTGACCAAATACATCACGCACCTTTACACAGAAAGGGGAGCGGTAAGTTAGTGGATTTGATGTAGTACGTGGTTGTTCGCCTAATTCCTTAATCATGAAGTCAGACGTTCAAACCCTACCCAAAACTCATACCTACTCCGTAGTTATTTACCCTTTAAGAGCGCACCCGACTAGGCGACTAGTACACTACCTTGAGTTATACGCAAAACCTGGCATGTAATAACTATATTGTTCAGTAATCTTGATGCGGCCCTCCTTAATTCGAGAAAACAACGAACATTTTCATAACTTGAGTATGAGTATTTTTACAGAGTTTATGAATCGTTTAATTGGCATTGCTGCAGTTGCGAAGATATCGGTTTCTAGTTACTTTATTGTGTATTCATTTTTTTATGGACCCTTTTTAACCACATACGTTTGTAATATTAACGTGTTTGTGTTTATTCTTAGTACGGATCGTCATTTGTAGATAGGTCAAACAGTTAATAACGGTTGTTCTTCTTCATTATGGGAGTTGACATTTTGAAATTGGTACTGTTAGTTTTAATGGTATATAGGTCCGGGCAATTAGGTCTAAGCTCCCTGGTCCCTCATCATTTTGATTGATTGGTTACATAGTTTAGTCGGTAAGATCGCCAATGACTAGATAGATCGCATGCACCTTGTAACGACTGTGACAATTGTACTGTAGTAGATAAAATTCCGTACAACATGAACTCAATGTAAAACTATGGAGTACATGCCAAATTAACAACGATTAACGACATGTTCTCTAAGCACACACAAGTGTACAAGTACGACGAATAGGGTAAACAGATTAACGTAGCTTTTGATTAAAATAATCATCACATATAAAGAATAAAAAAGGTAAACAAATGATTTAGAACGAAGAAAGTATCTCATTAGCGTTGCAATATAGAGATTTGTGCGTGGTTGCTCGCTGCCTAGTTCAATATCATCTCATACATACATTACTGAATTTATCGTTGAAGTGTTTGTTCCTAGCTAGTTTGGTAAGGAAGAATGGTTGAGATGACAACCAATCTTGCATATTACCCTCAGGGGTGTCTAAGACCCTTGGCAACCACGGGCGCAGAAACCGGGTCTCCGGTTTTGGTAACAGAATTTCAAGCTTTATTGATGAAATTCAATAAAAACCTCGAACTATATTACAAGCTATAGTTTTGGAAATGTACAAACCTATAGATGCTTTCATACTAATGTCAAAAGTATTTTCTCGCGCTTGCGATGCTCGCAGGCTCTTAGTTAGCAGCACAGCAATGAGGCAAACAAGGACTGCCGTTCTCCTTAGCGATGACATATTTGCTGCCTTCTTGACACTTTTGGGGTTCTTAGAAAGCTCGACACCATCTTGTAGTTTATTTCATGTATTTTGTAATCTGTTGTTTTATGGTATTACTAAAACTTTGTCCATGGCCTTGCATGTAAGGTCATGGTAGAATAGGATACCTTTCTTTACTGCTGCCAAAAGAAAAAAAGCTCGACACAACTGTTCAGGTCGTCGAGTTAATATTACAGTAACAATGACATTAGAATTACGCGATTTAATGGTGATGTTACAAATTGTGTGACGACCTTAGTAATCCAATGCAATCCAAAATAATGCTAGCATAATTGCCAAAGTACCAAGCTATAATGTTTAATTTGGCCTATCGAGTGCATTGATGGCAGCTAGACAGACGACAGAGCCGATGCCATGATTTCCTGTGGTGGCCTGGTTGAAGCAAATTTTAATCATTTCTAATGGCCAATACCTCACTCATGAAAGGGGTACGAGCACGTCCGAATCCATCCAAACAACCACTGGCTACTCTAAATGGTTTCTATCAACAACCCAATACCTTCCAAAAGGGAAGTAGACTAACAAGTTGGGATGGGATGAGCCTAGCAAGTGCCGGGGAAGGTTCGGCCTTGAGAGTCGAGCTTGACTTAAAACACCTACATTTTGCTTCTATCGACATTGTGTTTGTGTAGGGAGCAGTAGTGCATGGTGCAAGCTGTTATTGATTCTTCCTTCTTATACGCCTTCTCGAGTAGACGAGTACAACCTATGTATCACTCACTGCTTTGTTAATACTTACAGTAAAATTGATCCAGAGAAGCCATACTTTTAATACCAGACATGGAGTTTAATGCCAACACAAATTCTTACTCGTATTTAATACCGTTGTACTCCATATGAAAAACTTTTACCGAATGTACCCATTTACTCGAGTTATTATACGATAACCTTCATGCTAAAACCCAAGATCTGAATCCTTTTCAAAATATAACGGTTTTAAGTGAGATCAACTACGATGTGATCGAATTTACATAAAGTTGTGTGAATTGATTAAAGCCAGTTGGCATAACCCAAAAAAGATATAGAATGCATGCATAGAATGCAACAATTACCCTGAGTACAATACAAACAAGTTTCCAATCAATCAACCCAACTACTTGAATTAAACTCTTCCACTGCAACGAAATAAATACACACAAAAACTCTTGAATTCTACTCCAAAAAAAAAATAAAAAAAAAGTTTGAAATAAATGAAGAAAGTGCAACTTATAATAAGTAGAGTAACAACCAACATAAATGAAGTCATAAATTTAACTAAGTAAAAGCAGAAGTCAATGCCCGAACCAACACCCTTGCTGACCCCGGTTACTCCGAACCAACCAGCCAGCTTATGGATCACGTATGGTGCGATCTTGACTTCCACCACCATTTTGAACTTTTATCTTCTATTTTAATCGTACAAGGTTTTTTTTGTCTGACACCACCTAATAACATTATTACCCTTTATTCACCGATAAACATGAACTTGAACCATTTACTTAGAGAGGGCGCTGTTAGGTTCTGAGAATGAGCCAACAGCGCTGTTGTTGTTAATTGTAGCAGGGCAAGCACTGACAACAACGTTGTTGTTAGTGCTTGCGCTGCTACAACCTGCAGGGTTGTTGTTGCCTAGGGTAACAACAATCTGCTGAACCACGCTGTTGATATGGTTATTGATGGCCGTCACACTTGAAAGGTTCAACTTTGCATTAGGGATCGTGCTGACGTGAACTTGGAGCCCTACAGTCAGTAGACAACCTGACCTTTGATTGTTGCTCGGACCTTGGCCATCGACATTGGTGGGATCTAGAGCATTGTCGGACGGTCCAAGGGGGATTATTGAGAACCCCATTGGAAGGAGAGGGATACAAGACGGGTCCTCCCCGCTCATGACTAGCTGGATGTAGTCCACTTCCATTGTTGCGTACACGACTAAGCTGCCTGAGGGATCAGTGCAGCTCTCCTGCAACATTAGCTCCACATTTTGGGATGAATTACTTGCCACCTACAAAAAATCAAATCCAATTCAATATATTAGGTATAGAACATAAATAACGGGTATTAAATCGGCGTGTGACCAATCAATTTAATCCGAGGTGCAAATTTATGGCATTTTTAGTTGACAAATGTAAATTTCATTAACTGAAAAGTAAATGAATTTAGAAATTTTAATTGCACAAATATTATGAGCATATATTTATGATTGATCTTTCCCTTTCAATGAACTGTTGAAAACTTGAACTTCCTACCATATCTAATCTAATTTATGAGTAAGGAAGTAAAGATTTCTTACGTTAATGCGATAAAGCGAAATACAGTTCCCTGGATGAGATCCATTTGCAATATGAGCCACTTCATGTAGTGAACTGCCATTTGAAAGAGCTTCAATCTGTATTTGACAGGAATCAATAACATAATTCAGACATTAACATTTTCTAATAACCCGAAATTTCCTTCATTTGTTGCTGAATGAACTATTTATCAAACGCGTATTAGAAATGATTGTAGGAGACTATGTTACCTGAGATCTTTGATGTTCGTTCTTCAGAAGATCGAAAACCTGGTCATGAGAAAAAGGCAGCCAGGTAGTAGAAACCGCGCTGAGAATCAATCCACAAGGTTGTCCTGGCTCCATGATTTTCCTAGTGGTAATCCTGACAGTATCCTCTGAGGATTCAGAAAGAGCAGTCCATGATTGTCCTCCTGAATTGCTAATATTTACACAGAATGTCCTGATCATCCTTTGTGACAGTTTCATAAAATTCTTCCTTGCTTCTGGTGATTGTATTGCTGCAGTAATAACCCAATAGTTAGTCCTGTATTAGTCGATACAATCGTAAATTGGTTGGTGTCCCTGTGCAACTGTCTCATATATGTGTATAAATAATTTTGTATACCTCCAAGATCAGAGATGTTTCGAGCCATTAGACTAGCAACTCTCTCGCATTGCCTTTCTAGAACAGATAACCATCGCTTTGCTCCAAATGCCATACCATTACGAAAATACTGATCAAATATTTGGTGGGTCGGCTTTTCATCTAGTATCTCGCCATGTTCAATCCAAGTAATCTGCATTTACAAACAACTTAGTTATAGAAGTGGTCAAGACAAGGGTTTGGGTAAGACCGTGGCATACAGGACTCGTTATTGAGAGAAAAGTTTTAGTACCTCCGAGTAACCATTAGGCCTGTCTAGAATGATGCAGCCTGAGGGACGTCTCCTGTAGCGAGGCATGCTATGGGAGAGTTGAAGGCTACCATTGAAACTATCCACGGGGAAATCAACGATGGCCCACATACCTTCATCAACGTTCTGGTGGACATACCGAAGGAAATGAGTCTCTCGAGTTGGGACTAATGGTGAAAGCACTTGCAACTCCGCGTACATCTGCATATAAAGTAATTAGCTAATCTATAAGCAACCCTGTACACGACGTTATCATTGTGAAATGAAATCAAACCATGAAAAGGGTTGATGAACAAACCAGATGAAGTGAGCCACTTGGATGACCGGAAACACCAGTGGCTAGAACCTGAATGGTCTTGGCTCGAGAGACAATGGAAGGGAACAAATCAACCCATTTGTTCTACAATCGAACAAACAATAAAAACTTATTAGCAAACTATCAAATTAGGGAAGAAATTTAATCATTTAGGAGATAGTAAATTAATTGAACTACACTTACAGGATCAAGGAAAGCATCGACCAAATTGATACTGTTCATAATGACAAATGCTTTGTCCCTCGTCGCCTCAGTCTTGAATTCATTGAAATGTGACTTCAAGGGATCAACATTCCAAGTAAACATCCTCGAATACTCTTCCATATTAAGCACATCCATCGAGTTGTTACTAGAACGAAACCAAAGGGGCTCACTGACATGGCACATTCTGAGCAACTCATCCATGGATGACATGGCAAGTTCCATAGCAAGGGGTCTCTCCTCGTCTAGGATCAACAGGCGGTTGTTATTGTCAGGCAGCAAATGCGGGATGGGCATCATTTGGGTGCAAGTAGGCATTGGCTCGTGGAAGTGCCTCGAGTAGATGCTCATGTCTAGGTCAAGCGAAGGTGGTGGAGACAGGAGATGAGGTGGTGGTGGTGGTCCAAGAGTTTGAAGTGGTCGTCCACTGCACCGTGATGCAATGTTACACACTCGATCCAACTGTTGAGGAAAATTAAGTCAGGATTAGATGTTTTTCCATAATTATCCATACCGCCAATATCAATTACTTACGTTAAGAGCCTATGGGATAAGCGAATCTAGTAGATTCAGAAAGACAGAATTCTCGACAAGTTTTCTATTATAGGTCATCACGGAAACAAGCTCTTTTGTTTCTAATACGATAATGATAAGAATGCATACATACGATCTCTTACATTAAACTATAGCATTAGCAAAGTCGATAACAAGTAAACACACCTCTTCTTTAAGCCGAGCATTCTCAATACGAAGTTGATGTTCATCATACTCAACCTCTCCAAGAATAGATCCGCCACCACAACCAGGACAAACAAGACTCCTCAACACAGCTTGCAATCTATAGTTTTCATTCTTCAAGTTGTCATTCTCAGACCTCAGTATCACATTATCAGTTCTATCTTGTTGCGCCTACATACATTGTCGCAACACGGGTTGTTAATTACACAATTACCATGTAACATTAAGATTAAATTAGGCTAACATAATTAAAAAGAGAAAAAGAGCAAGAAAAGAAAATGATATCTACATTAAATTTGACTGTATTGTCACAGCTACAGTTGTTGGGACCTTAAAAACATGGGGAACATTTAAGCCTTCTCATTTTGTTACTTCACTTTCATTCTGGAATGACTGATATACAGGTAAACTCATTTAATTCTCATTAATATCAAGTCCTTCTAATTCTACTTTTTATTATTGTTCTCCTCCTCAAAACCCATTTCGACATTGGAATCGAATTAATAACAATACTTAGTATTAACTGAGACTGTATTATTGTCGAACGAAGGCTTCTGTCTAAGGCGAGGTTATGATTCAAAGAGTAGACATGATTAAATACGAAACCACCCTTTAAAATTGTCGTATTCATTATAGGGAATCGCGCTAGCCTGTCACTGTACCACTTCCCAACCCGTCTCTCTCACAGCTGGCCTAACATTTTTCCATCAATTCAATTGAGAAACTCTCTAGCTCAATTAGGTATTACGAAAACAGAAACTTTGATAATAACCCTTTGAAACTCCGTCAATAATGTCACAATTCACAGTCCATTCTAAATCGATACTGAAATTAAGTATCACGGTCTATCTTAATAAAAAAAACTCCGAAAATGAGATAACATCACTACCAGATGATAATGAGTACCTTCATTTGAGTACGCCGATTTTGAAACCAAAACTTGACTTGACGAGGCTTTAACCCGAGTTCCTGACTTAATTTCATCCTTTGCTTATCATCTGGATGCGGACATTCCCTAAACAACCTGAATTAATCACAAAATAATATTAATATAATCATGAACAAATATTTTAATTGTTTTAGAAAATGTATGTATTTACAAACAAAATAAATTAAAAACCCTACGCTTCCATTTCTTGGATCTGACGAGCAGTGTGACGGTGGTAACGCTTCTTCTTATTAGCCGCTTGCGACGATGATGGCTGAGCTTGATGAAGGCTAGGATCGCCACCACTAAGACTATCAAGCTCATTACCGGAAAGACCGCCTTGGCCTTCTAAATTGAGCTCACTTCCTGACATGCTCTCCAACATATCCTCCTTCCCTCTCTCTTCCTTAACCTAACAAAAACATAAAATCATACATTAATTAGAAAAACAAAACAAACTAATTAATGTATGATTAGAAGAGAGAGGGAATGAGGAGTGTTAGTTACATGAAGAGAAGACGAAGAAGAAAAAGGATGGAAAGCGGCCGGAAGTGACGCCATGAAAGTGAATGCATTGACATTGACATTGTTGTTAGGGTTTCTTAATGGTGAAGAGAAAATAATATCTCCATTTTCACTACCATTACTTCCACCACCACCACCTCCCATTGATGATGGTAATGCTACTTGACAATCACCATACATTCTTCTTCTTTTTCTTCCACCAAACAACAATGAAATCTACAACAAAATATATAATTTAATTAATTAATTAGTTTTTAATGATTAGGGTTAGTATACCATGCATTTTGGTCATGTCTACCATTCCAACCTAGCTACCCTACCAAAATGCAAATTTATGGAGTAATAAAAAATGTTGATCATTTCATATAAATTTAGGGGAAAAAAAAACATGACATGAACAAGAAAATAAAAAGGGAATTAAACTTCAATAGATAGATAGACAAGTAGTGTGAAAAGTTGAGTAATTATTGAATTTATGTCCCAAAATAAACATAAATAAATAAATAAAACTAACCAAACTTTTTTTTATGTTTGATGTTGTTTTGTGGTTTTCATGGGTAATTTTATTG
>JAYMSF010001181.1:0-12641 GCA_036897335.1 Silene vulgaris | reverse complement strand
AAAAGTCAAACCTCCTGAAAAACCCCGTGCTGTAGCACGGGATCTAGACTAGTTTTAACAAATCAACTGGTGAGCCATTCTCACCAAAACGCTTGTTTTTGTCGCTCTCCTCAAGTCTGATAGCGGTCTGATGCAAGGCAAGCATGATTAAACAGCTAATTGGTTTTGACCATTGAACGCTCCAAGGCTAAATCCAGAAGTTTGCGGAAGAACTGATGAGGATACATTGGAGGATTCTCCGCTAAGGCCTGTATACATGGCACAACATCAAGGGGTCAAACTAAGATTGGGCTTCTAGTCAAACCAGTTAGGCATATGGGTGGAGTAACGATATATTTTGGTAGAATATGAGACCGGTGTGTTTCAAGTTAAGGGTAGAAAACGGCCTAGATTGTGGAGATTTGCTGCAAAGACCCATTCGGAGATAAAAAAGCGTATTCTTTGATGATTTAGCAGCATCAAACCTAATGGCCTCAGAATGAGTTAATGACTGATTCATCAATTACCTGGTGAACTAAAACCGTGGAAGGTGTCATTCCAGGCACGGTATTCACTTCTATGACCAGCACCTGCAGGAAAATATGTATATTAGTTGACAATTAAAACTCAACTCCTAATATTGATCATATGTCAAGAACCAAAATGTAACTGCCAGCAGAAAAACATAAAACGCACCTCTCCACTGTCAGCATTAACAAAGGCATCAATTCGTGAGAATCCTTCCAGTTGAAGAGCATTGGCTATCAGTTCAATGCGATGTTTGCATCTATCCAATGCATTCCGGCTGAGTAAAAAATCAGATAAAAAAATAACTTTCAGAGGTGATAATGGTTACACAATTGCAAAGAGCTGAGAATTCATAAAGAGAATATACACCACATGGAAAAAGTAAAGCAGAAGTAACAAAAGTAAACTGACCACATGAATTTACTGCAACATAGTAAAAAGAGATAACAAGACCCCTATACATCGGCGACTAGGTAGTTTGCTTGATGTAGGAATTGTCAATTCCTAAGAAAAGACAATTCATAATGAAGGAATCCAATTCATGTGAACTCCGAGTTACCAAGGGGAGAATAGGGAAAGCCAATTCCTTTCTTTTTGTAGCATAGGAAATTCACGTGAATTGCCAACTCCCCATATCTGCCCGGGAAAAAAAAAGGGCAACTACATCCTACAATTTGCAATCCGTGGGATTTTCCATTTCCATGTGTTCGCTAAGACGTCAAGGCAACCTAACAACCACCTAGGTAACTCAATGCATAATTGCATATGGCTTCATAATGATTAATGAACTTCCCAAATGTCATTTACTAGCTATTTGAACCTTCATATAAATCATGCATGGCTAATAAACAGGAAATTCTGTTATACTACCCCAGAGAAAAAGTAATAGAAGAAATTTTGAGGCCTTTGAGAAATTCTAAGTAGGATGTTTAAAGATAGACAACCCTAAGTATAAAGGTTATCTTGAGTAATATTCAATAAAAAAAATAAAATGAAAACTCATTTAAAACCAATTAAGCCAAACAACTATAAATAGACAGAAAGGGTTTTATAGAAGTTGGGCCAAACAACAACAGTTTTTGTAAAGAAACAGGCAAACAGCTTATAAAAAAACTACTTCTAAAAACAAGAACTTTTATAAAGAAACAAGGCCAAACAACCTCTAAATCACTCCAGACACTGCTGCAAGTACCAGACCCGAGTGCATATCAGAGTGTTATACACGCCTATGTTGTGGGTGGGTGGGTGGGGGGGAAGAAGCTTTTTTTGTCTAAAATCAAGTACCGTCTCAGAGGGGAGTATCATGCCAACATGCGACATGAAGTCAAAGTGAAGTATCAAAGTAACATTGCTTGGGAGAAATAATTTTGGATATATATGACTATTTAGCTCGCTAAGTGGTAAAATCAAAACAACTTTTGGCCATTCAGCCATCGAGGCAGCTAATAGAGCTTTGTATTTCTACCAATTTGCCAAAAGGATACAACCAGGATCCTCATAATGATTCGGGGGCTTGTGCAACAGTTAGAAGTTGAGCCCTTCAAAAAGTTTTAGTTAGTCAACTCAAAGGAATATATTAAGCAAATATGTGAGAGCCACCACCACTAACCTTCAATGAACTTCTTTTTCTCATACTTTCAAAAGCTAGATATGATGAAACTTACATATAAGAATATTTGAGAGCATATTGGAACACCTCTTAGATGGTCACGGGCACAACACCAAAAACTTTCTATTTTGGCAGATGTCTAACTATAATTTGAGTGTATTAAAAGTGAAGACTAAATATTTTGGGAAGTTGAAAGATAATCAGACTTTCAAACCTTAAATAAACAACCCTAAGTGCCACAACATACCTAATCACTGAGGCTGGCGGTGGAGTAATGTTGATGCCAGTACCACCTGCCAGAATAGAATGTCGAACAGTCGAGTTCAGTACAAGTCTAAACTCTAAAGCTATATAGCAGGACAACATTATTGCTTATCCTTTTGAAACATAGGAAGTTTAGTGAAACAGACATTTTTAGGTGGAAAAGCTTAAAAAGTATATACCCGGAGGCACAAAAACTTGGAATAAGAAGCTAGAAAAGAAAGAAAATTGTTAAAACAAAGTCGATGTTAATTCTCTGCTCATTTGCCAACTCTTGCAAATTTCCAGTCAAAAATAATTACATAGATGTGTGTTGTTAGGGATCTTAGGATGCATGATAAATTGAAACTCTTACCCTGAAATTTCTCTTCTAAAGATAAAATATCGCCTGATTCCTTGACTGTCACACTAGGAGTCAAGGAATGCATTGACCCCCGTGTTCCCATTACCCCAACAGTCACCTCTACCCACCTACTTCGCCCTTCCCAAGTAAAGCACCGTGATTTTGATGAAACCTTAATTTCATCTGTCTCAATGAAAGGCTCAAAAATTAAAAGATCTGGAGGAGGGTCTGGCATCTCAATCGTCCCATGTGCCTGCAACCAGAGAAGTTGTATATGACTTTGAAATACATAGATAATTCTTCAAGATAGATTCAAATTCTGTGTATTGCCAGCATTGAAAAAAGGTCTTTCACCAAAAACATAACAAACTTTCATTAACACTGTATTTTGAATATCATTTCTTATTTGAAGAACGTACTGGAGAATTGGAGATAATATGTAAGAAGGTTCAAAAGAAACTCATGGACGTAATACCTTCGAAAAACTGTTGGCAGGAATTCTTATAAGATGGTTCTCAAGTGCTTTCACATAGATTCCCAAGTCTTCCACGCAGCTTCAGTATATGGTCACAAGATAGCAGATTGCCAGAATTAGGATTTCATTTCACACGAGAGCCATTAGTCTAAAATCTTCTGTTCAGCAGAAGAAACAGACAGACGGAAATGAGTGTTTGCAATTCATGCACCTACCGCAGTCTTGCAACACCAGTAGAGCATCCATCCCTAGCAGGTTTAACGCACAAAGTTTCACACTGAAGCCTTGTGATCAAGTCCTGCCAAGTTTCAGGAATTGGCATATGCACAAGGTCCTCTCTCGTCCTAACCTCCTTGTCAATGGTAAGAACTCCATATTCTGCAAGCTAATAGACAGTTGCCTTCAGATTAAGTTTGTACAATCATCTCGATTCTTGATCATTGGAAAACAAGCAACTCTTCAGAAAGATGTTCTTACAACTGTTCTTAAGTTCACTTCATGCATTAAGTTTAGAAAAATGAGCTTTGCACACACTCAAGCACAAGGTTAAGTGAGGCACTATCCAAAATGCTCGGTGCATTGTAGGTAAGGCGCAGCTAACGTGGTGCACTAACATGCAATATCCATATTTCTTCTAGTTCTTTCATATGCCCTTCTCTTTGCCCAGTTAATTCTAGCTTTTACACATTTACATGTTAGCTATCTTTAAAATCCAAATACAATATTGTTGCACATAATTTTATTTTGAAAAATAAAAATTCTTTTGCAAAAGCAGTACGCCTTATGAGGCGCGGGTCTTTGCCTCACACCTTGCGCCTTATCGTCACGGGCCCTCATCACCTTGGTGAGAGACACACTATGCTTTACAGTAAAATATAGATATCTTCATAAATTTTGAAAGAATTCTTCAGCAAAGTAGAATCTGTATGACAACAATCTTAAAAAAAAAAATACTCGTCAATTTTATTAAAATTAAAAAAACAAGTTAATGGCATTCATAGAATAAGGTGGTCTTCCATTCTTAAAAGATAATTTTAACTGTGTAGTACAGAGAAAAGTTTATAGCATTGCCGGATAATTTAACTAGGAAAGTCACCATACATGCTTCAGCGCGAGCGAAGTGGCAACTTTGTCCATGCATATGTTTGAAGCCATCACACCAGGACCTTAAAGTTCATTGGAAATTGAACATTTAAACACACGCTAAAATCTCGATGAAAAATGTGGCCATAGTTCCTATCCAAGAAACTTTAGTTTTCAGAAATACCAGTATATGGAATTGCCTCAGCCTCCAGTAAAGATTGCAGTGTACCATCTTCACCAATGCCTCCATGAACTGCATTCGATCAAACAAGGAGATAGCTATTACTGCAAGTACCGGTAATGATAAGATGAGAGACAGAATATTCTATGCAGCGAAGTCATGGACAACCCCTCCAAAATCGACATGGATAACAAAGTACATCACAAATATCATATACTAAAAGCAGATCATATTCATAAAAGGCGTGAGGCCCAGTGAAGTGCCTGTGGCAGGGAGACGCAACCGCACGAGGCATGAACCTCATAGACACGAGGACTCGAGGAACGCTGTTTTTGCACATTAATTTGCATTTTCAATATTAAATTAGCTGCAAGTCTGCAACAATACCCTTTTATGGAACTTAAAGAGGGCTAACATGTGAGAAAGTAAAAGCAATGGATATTGTGCCACAGATAAGGGTACAACAAAAGCACGAGAGATTTTTTTTTTGGAAAACTGCATAGTAGTGCACTACGGTAACTGCGACTTATCTACAAGGCACACATAAGACACAGTGAAGCATTTTGACTAGTGCCACGGTGGGTCTTGGACTTATGCGAGCCCAACTGCCCAAGGTGCACTTTTCTCAACTAAGACGCACATCTCAATAATATGTCACACTGCATAATTAAGATGAAAAGAGGTAAACCTGCAATGAAAACAGTTGCTTGCGCTTCCTTTACGAGTCTGATCCAATCCTCCAGAGAATACTTTATAGGCAATCCATCAGGTACATCAAAATCAGTAAACCAACTCTGCTTCCTCAAGCTTTCTTCAAGATCATTCATCACCTGTTCCCGCAAATAAGAAGTCAACGCAGCTCGTTCAGCTTCCAATGCCTCGGCACATGCAGATATAATTTCCTCAGTCGTGTGCCTCAGAACAAGAGAGTAACTATACAGCACAAAAATAGGAAAGTCTATGAGGTAAAAGGACATCATAAGCAAGAAATAGAAGTACACAAATATCTGAAGCTCAATAATCCTGATAAAAGCACGTATTTCGTTCTGATATGAGCATTTAATTGTCTTGGAAGTTTATTCTCCTTTTATTTTTACCCATTGCCGCTTACTAGCAAATATTTCAAGATGCTACTATAGAGGCTTCTTAAGTGTCAATAGACTTTGACCAACACCGTTATAAAACTTGCCCAGAACAACCATGCAATTATCAGAAGGCGAAATTCATGAGGGAGAAGTCCACAACAGTACAAAATTAACAAACTGCACGATACCAAGCCTTAATCATCGTATACTAAAGCTGCCAAAATAACAGTTTAAAGACCTCACTCGATACACTAAACACGTAATAAGTGGTAGGCAAGGGTCAAAGCCTAAAGAAGGATGGTTTTACAAATTAACTAAATCTAAGGACAAAGCAAAGACAAGATTAAACTAACACAATGAGATGAATTTGCAACAATTACAGAAAGATACTTGGGATAATCATTGCCCTTCCCAATCAATTTGATGTCAACAAATCTACAAATCCTGGCTAGTTTACACCTTCCCAACAACCTTCATATTCATAGGTTTGAACTCTCCCAATAAATAGTGATTAATGATGAATCGACATACAATAAGTCAATAACCACCTCAAAGCATTAAAGATCAAAACTTGGGAAAAGGGAAAATTTGATTAGTCCAAAAATAAGTGTGTAATTCTTAATTCCCTAGCCAAATACATTTGTTGACCCGCTTCCTTTTGGGCTCTTTGGCCTTCATTTATGGGTCTACTGGGGCAAGGCATCCATTTTCACCATTGATTTTCACAGTTCTTGTCCAAAACCGATTATCATGGTAGTCAGAATTAGAATCGGGATTTCTTCAATTATGCTCACAAAACCACTCCAAAACCCGCTTTTATTTGCCTAATCACTTCTAACAAACCACAACTAAATAGACCACAATCCACATCAACTGAAGTGATGAATGTACTCCCCATTAAACACTGTGTAGAGGGTTCACATATATGTCTATATTTTGATACAAATAGATAAATATTACTGGAGATTTGATACTATAACAACAGAGAACGCGCCCCCCAGCTACATAATTAAAAGAGATGACGGAATCCTATATGATCAAAGAAAGATGTAAACTGAATTTCTCGAACTGATGTACTAATACAGGGAAAGACACACACACGAAAATACAAAAATTGAAAAGTACAGTAGAAAAGATTGTGCAAGAGACAATGCAAAAACAATGCATTATCAGAAAGCAACTAAAGTAAATTTGTACACATAAACACATCCAAGAGGATACCTAATGAGTGAACAAGTATTAAGAAACGTGCAATACAAGAGACAGATCTCTGATAGTCGGTTAGAAGAATACCAGGGAACAATAGAGGTTATAAGAGATGGCTGAATAAGTGAAACTTGCTTTTCAGGTGAACAAAGATTAAGTGAAGAAATGCATACTTACGGCAAGGACCAAATATGTCGGGAGTTCAATTCACCATCAAGGATACTTCCCACACAAGGCGCAAGCAAAAATGGAGCCACCTCGAGCTGCATCAAAAGTAATTCAACTTTTAAAATCATAAAGCTCAAACAAAAACCACAAACTATACTTTATCTTTGTTGCGTCTATATTCTCATTGATCCTCATTTAACTATCACTGTTTTCAAATAAATGTACAATATCTTCAATAAACGAACTCTATGCAAATCAGTTCTCCTCAAAACTCTTAGCTGGAAGTACTTACATCATCGAAGGTGTGCAAATTAAGCCAAACATTCGTGCCACTCATTAAAGAGACCTGCCTTTCTGAAGTGTCCCCTCCAAAGATTACAAAAACTTTGCGAACATCACTTCTTTTACTATCTGGCTCCCTCCCTAAAGATTCCTTCTGCCTTCCAAGCAAAGAGTGTGATCGCACAGAATAGGATGCTAGACTGGCAAATCGTGAACATGCATGCTGAAGAATGCTTCGAAGGACTTTTGAATGGGAAAATCCCACCTAAAGATAGAGAGTCCACAACAACATGCAACATACTCTATCAGAGTAATTTTTGGTCCAAGCATTAGTTGAGACTTGAGATACACATTTGTCACCCTTTGTTTGTCACCAATTGACTTTTTTGGTCCAAGCATTAGTTGAGACTTGAGATACACATTTGTCACTTTTGATTTATCAAAAGTCAAAATAACTATTTTCATCAGATCGTTTTTACAATAATTAACTTTTGAGAAACTATTCGTCAAAGTCATTTGACCATCGAAGTCAAATGTGGAGTTGTGGACAACATAAATGGGACGGAGGGAGGACTAAACATGATTTATTAGTTTCTACATACCGTTGACGCTTGCTGAAATAGAAAACTAGTTTGCTCCATCCCACTGATCTGATTAGTTGAAAGAAGTATTACAAATTAAAGCAATGAAACATAGCACAAGTAAGAAAAAAACCAAAGGCTTCAGATTACCGCTCACCAGATTGATATCTGTGAACAATACTTCTCCAGGTTCACTACTTCTACACAGCATCCTTGAAGAAGGTGTTGGTAAATACCAGCCATCAATGCGAGCAAAATCAGATAATCCAAGATGTTGAAATAGCTGTGAGGCCCCTTCACGGATCATCTTTATTACATCAACTGGAAAACGAGGTGGGGTATGGCATGTGACCTGTGAAATGTGAAAGGCTCAGATAAAAATATGCAGAAGAAGCTGTGTTCACCATCATCCACTTTGGAAGTCATTCACAAATTCTTGGTGACAATGACTCGGTCTAACAAATACAGCCTAGTTGAGCGAAGTCATTCACGATTTATTTATTTAAAGATAATACTAATGTTAAGCAACATTTTTTTCAGTTTGCTTAGTGAACTATACTTGATAAACAGTGCAGGACAAAAGAATATGTTGCTAGAGCTTAAGAGGTAAAGATGTCTTAACCCCCCACGATAGAACTAGTCATTCAGAAAAGCATCAGCGAAAAACAAAGTTACACAAGAACAGTATCTTGAGTTGTTTTTAGATGAATGAAATCTAGTATATGTCACTTTTCGCATATTAGAGGATACCTGTTGACTAGGTAGATACTTCCTCCGAAAATTGAATATTGCATCCTTCTCTGTAACGTCAAAACCGCCATGAGATTGAAGCTCTATCTGGTTAAGCAGACAAACAAGTAGCATTTGTGATAGTAATTAGTGAATTTTTTTTTTGGTCAAGAGTGATAGTAATAATTAGTGATGCAGCAACAATTTCTATGATTTTACGGAGTGCTTATCTATTCACATTGTTAAACCATAATCTGCATTTATATTATGACATTATGGTAAGGAAAATAAATCAAACACCAGAGTTGACAAGGAGCGTTTACACCCAAGAACCCCAAATCAACCTAAGGTATTTTGGTTGATTGATCACAAAAAAATTTTAGATAGGTGTGATGCAACCGCCAACATTCAATAGCAAAAACCTCTATTACAGACACAGTACTCCGTATTATCTTTCTGTTCTCAATTGCAGTTCACTCTAGGGTTAACTTTGCTTGATAATGTACTACCAATGTTTTATGTAATCTGCATTTCAAAAGTATATCTTGGAGGACAGAGAGACTTGAAAGTCAACAACAATTATACTCGTATGCTCGAGGTGCAATATTCTAATATTAATTAAATGGAAGATAAACAAAAATAATAATTAAATAAAAAACAGTAAAAGCAATTTGGCACTAACTTCTGTCGGCAGTAATGCAACAGGATTACAGTCAGAACCAGTCCCTACGTCAAGGACAATCACAGTAAACTCCCTTCCTCCTTCGAGAAATATTTCAATGAGGGCTTTATCATCAATACCCTGTCATATGCAGACACAAGCATATTGCATAAGTTCATCATCTTTTCATAGTTGGGAAGAAGGGCTAACTAGACATACTACATTCACTCTGTTAACCGTAGCATAACAATCTTGCAGTACATGTCAATCAACCTTATATTATTTCCAGCATACCTCTGAAATGATCTGACTCGCTTTTTCCAAAGAATCGGTAAGTCCATACGCAACAGAAACACCGATACTTGATCCTCCTTTAGTTGGTTTTACCTACAATGGATCATTGATACATGAATATTATACCAGACAAACATAAAACAGGTGTCCAATATTGTAATATTTATATCAAAAGCATACTTTACCACAACTTTCCCTGCTTTGACGTCTAATTGATTTCTCTCAAACCACCGCAATAAATCAGTTTCATCACGTTTACCTCCCTAACAAGATGTACATAAGCAAACTAATCAGCAAAATGATATTAAAGTATTAAACACTAGTCAAATTTCAGAAACATGAGCTACTCTCTAATCTCAGGTGATCCATATCATACCACATTATTTCCTTAATGACTCCTACGAGGCGTGGAGGCCTACCTGTGAACAGATTGTGGGAAGAATGGAGATTGAACACAAGAATCATAAGTTTGAGGCCTTATCTCTACAGGCCACAACTTAAAAAGCTATACACAAGACCTTGGATCATAAAGGCATGCAAAGTCCGTAACTACAACAACTTTCTCCACACAATAAATAAACAATCAAATAGAGCATAAATATATAGCATCAATGCGATAGTGGCAGTAGAAAGTTAGAAACACTAACAACAACAATATATTTGGAGATAAATACCTTAACCAGAAAATTGGGGACTGTCATGAACCCTTTTCTTTCCAACTCCAAGGAAGCCTCATACTGCACATGATTTATGAAACACCAGTTCGCAACTTAGCATTATACTGTCATAATCTAACAAAAAGAAGGCGCCATCAAACATAGAGAAGAAAATTGAAAAGGCCATCAAACTTTGCCAGACAGTGTTATGCAAATGATGACTACTTGGCACACATAATGCATTTTTAAGTAAGTTAGATGAGCAGGGCAAAACAGATTTTTCGAAGTCGTTGCACTTATTGAAGGATAATCGACACTACAACCACAAGCCACACCTTGTCAAATGCCTTGCGACACTCACTCGCCCTTGTGCCAACAAAAGGGATTTTTGATCTCTCCAACAGTTCCTGAAAGTTAAATGCATGGTTAAAAATCTGAGAAATGCTTCCTGGAAAGATCTCTAATTCATTTAGTATGCACCTGAATGGTACCGTCTTCGCCAAAGGGGCCATGGATAACAGGAAATACAATATCAACAGAAGCAACAAGGTGATCCATAAAATCTGACAAAGAATGGAAACCTTGGGCAAGGCTGAAAGCACCAGTCAATTTAAATATATTAAAAATTGAATTACAGATCATAAAAGACAAAACTTTAGAAGAGATATATTAAACACCTTTCAAGTTTAAAATCAAAATCCGCAGGTGTGTTCGAATAGAGCTGGAAATCACAAAGCAGCGAAAAATCAGTAAGTATTCCTTATGGTAGAATTAAACATGTTTCCAAAAAAAACAATTACTTCTTCAAGTTTAACCCAACTCATCAAAGAAGGTGAACTTCAACAGTTCTTGTGATAAAAGGCACTTAATATCATCCACTACCACATCCTGACTACATCATGAAAGTATTTGGGTTGACACCGTAATGATCATGATTAGATTGCGAGCACAATAGCAACTGAAACTAAGATTAAGTACATTCTGAATTATATGAGATCAAAAACAAACTTACGAAGTATTTTCTTTCTAAATAAACCGATAATGAGTTTTTTGTGTTATCTCTTATCAATACCCTATGTGGCCACTGGCCACCCATGATAATAGTCTCCCACTGGTATAGTGGTAACTGGTATAAGCAATTGATTTATTTTCTTTTTACTTTGATCATGTACCACCCATGTATGTAAGCCTATAAGGACAATGATCAGCGATATAAGTTAATACCGACCATTCTCCAAAATGCATCTCAGAAATCTCACTTGATGGAGTGTTTAAGAAAGATTACTAAAGTAAAATGTCCAACCTCCAACCGCATAGATTTTCCCTCGTCATGACCCCCGACCCCCCCGCCTCAAGCAAGATTACAAATTTCTTTCCTTTATTTTCTTTTCCTCTCTATCTAAAGCAACACCCCAAACAAAAATCACAAAACCCCTTGACAGTCTACACTCATTCTAAAAACAAAATAGCAAATTGAACTGGTGTGCTAAAAATCCAGTCTTTCATACCCTAAAACGGCCTCGACTGAGATATTCATTCATATGCACACAAACATTTGCTTCAAACCTTCCCTCAACTAAACCATCATGCATGCAGAGCTGCTACTTTATACTACTAGTAGTCTAGTACTATCAGTCTATCACTTACTCTCCCCGTCCCGGTCATTTGTTATCTATTTCCTTTTTAGGCATGCATTCATTTGTTATCTATTTCTATTTTGGGTAAATATTGGACAAATGGGCTAGTGTGTGCGAATGGACATCACTTCTTTATTTTATTGTCTATTTCACATTTATATTTCTTCCTTGGTCTTTGTGCAAAATAGAACAGATAACAATTCGTTGAGACGGAGGGAATACTTGAAACTGAGAATTGAGCAAACCTGTGACGAAGAAATGGCGAAAGCATTAAGCTGAGAATCAATATAATAAGACTTGACTTCCAAATCATCCCCCTGATCATAAAAGGAGAAAAGAGTTAATATCAAAATGATTTGAAGTCGGCTGATATGAATCATCCTTTAAAACCGTCAATAAAAGTGAAAAAGAGAAGAGAAAAGGAGGGAATACTTGAATATGATGGAGAAGAGAACGAGCAGAATTCAAAGAAATACCGCGCTCCATTGAAGGACCACCGCAGATTAAACCCACACGGAGATTAAGCATCTTATTTGAATGCCTTGAGTTTACTCTCAACACCGCAACTATGGATTCAAGTGTTGTTGTGCAAGAGTCAGTAAGAACTGGAAGTTTTACTCTAAAATTAGGGATTCCATTCTTATCCGCGACCCGAAATATAGAAAGTACGAGCTGAAAGTGGAAATACTCCCTATCTTTTTATTCCGGCACCCAAAAATGGTAAAAGACATGGGGTCCATTTTATACACATGTTTTCTCATAAGATTATTCCCTGTAAGGCTGTAATATAATACATGGCGTCCACCTTTCCACTCGCACTTTTATATGTCTCCAGGACGTTAAGATTAAAGCGGGTTAAATAGCATCTAGAGATGGAAGTGGA
>JAYMSF010001180.1:0-12643 GCA_036897335.1 Silene vulgaris | reverse complement strand
GAGGTGTTAAGTTGGGTGTAATTTAAAAAAAAAATTTGACGTGGGAGTTGATGAAAAAAAGGTGATTAAGCGTGGGTATAATTGATAATTTACTCTAATTTATAATGGGATAGTAACAGACTCAAAAATGATCCGGTGCAGCAATAATCCTACTCGGTCCATTTTGACCCAAATTCCTGCAAACCGGAAATGATTCCCGGACCGAACCCGACCCAGGAGTATATATAATAGAATTTGAAATGTACATTCATTCCATTGTTACCCAGAAAGTAGTACTCCAGTGTATAATCTATGCAAAGGAATGCTCCACAATTGAATGATTGCTGTTCAATTTACCGTGATTAACTTGACTTGATTGTTCCTTGCCAACATAGTACATACTTGCTTCCATGGTATTATTTCTTTCTTTTACCTCCTCAGTTACTATAGATTTATGATTTCTAACATACTAAATAAACTAAAATTGCAGAAAGCCTAAACTTGGTACTGTTTTTGTTTCCTGTAATATTTGTGGGTAGTTATTTTTTGGGTAAATTGATGAATTTAAAGAATGGCTATGATACATTGTTTGATTTGTTTCGAATAGACAAGAATGAAATTTGAAAGTTGATAATTGCTCGAGTTTGCTTTGGACTATCGCTTAGTTTAGTTAGGTGGTGTGGTTCGGGTGATGACAAGTATGAAATTTGAAGCTGATCATTGCTCGAGTTTACTTTGGACTATCAAGTAGTTTAATTAGTTGGTATGGTTTTGCAAGTGATGACAAGTATGAAATTTGAAAGTTGGTCATTGCTCGAGGTTACTTTGGACTCTCGCGTAATTTAGTTGATATGGTTTTGCCGGTGATGACAAGTATGGAATTTGAAAGCTGATCATTGCTCGAGTTTACTTTGACCTATCACATAGTTTAGTTAGTTGGTATGGTTTTGCAAGTGATGACAAGTATGGGATTTGAAAGCTGATCAGTGCGAGTTTACTTAGGACTATCAATGTAGAGTGTAGACACTGTTGTTGTTGATGGTTTATTGCCAAGTCTGTCTCTTGTGTTTGGGGTCAAATTAACTGAAAAGTTACCATTTTGGCGGCTTATACTAAGTGATATCGGGTGATCTATACTTGCTTTAGCATCCATTACACTTGTTAGTTTACACATTTGCCGGCGAGCCTTAGCCCTGAGCAGTGAAACCAACATTTTCTCTTCTGTGATTGAAGTTGTGGTTCACCCTGGCTATATAAGCATTAGTTAACAGTGGTCAATGAAAAATTTTATTTGATGGTGTGTCGGATAGTCCATTAAGGTTATATGCTTGCAGGCTGAAGCTAATGAATGCTGAGAGTGACTGAACTTTGGCCGTTTAGTATAAGCTTCAACTGGTGGATGATTGTTTTCTTTATGATGCATAGATGGATAACAGAAGTGTTTTACACGCAAGTTCTGTTTGTTAATTCTTTGTCGTGTTGATAATCCAGGCCACTGTATTTTGAAGCCTGGGATCACGGAGCAGTTCTCTGCAGTCATGTAAATGTCCTATGTGTCATCGTCTTATTAATTTGCTGATACCTAATGAGTCTTCAATACGGCATCAGAAGTATTACAGGGAGATTGGATTTATATAATCGTTTGTATGATGAACAAACTAGGAGATTCATTCAGGTACTCTATATTCTAACTGTGGGGCTGTGTTCAGCATCTGATTGACTCTGATGTACATTGATGGCTCTTTTGGTTGTATGCAACTGGAACTGTTTTTTTAGAGGCACTCCGGACATATAGCTTGTATCCCAAAATGGTTTCCAAAAGACTCTTGCCTAATGCCTATGGTAGAGACTAGACTCTAGAGACCGCGGGAAAGGGAGGAGACAGGAGTACATGTATTTAGTTGGGAAAACTACTGTGATTGCATAGAACAGAACGCTGTTAAGATTTGATTGTAATCAACTAATCATTAATCACCATTGGTAGCGGTATAGGATCACCACATAGCAGCGTTATTATTTAAACCAACATATTTCATTTGGGAGAAGCTATTCTTTCATTATCTGATTAATGATTTTTAGCTTCAATAGTTCAGGGAATCTCGAATGTATGTAGTAGTTATTGTTTCATATCTCAGAGACTTCAAGACCTTACTTTTTTTTCTCCGGAGGCTGATGCTTGATTTACCGGTCCTCAGAGATAGGATCGTATTTGTTAGGCACTTAAGTGAACTTCCTCTGTGACTTGACATATACATACCCTGATTGGCAAAACATAGATAAGGCGGTTTTACATGTAAGAGTAACACCTTAATCCAATACTGGGACAAAGAATATGTAGAGTTAGGTTAGACCGTCTAATGCTAGACTCGCTGGTAATGGAATAAGTGACGCTCATCTGAGAAGATGTTCAGTATATTAAATGGAATGCTTTGAATTTCAGGTTATCCTGGCATATATTTGGTGAACTCTGTAGACTTTATTCCAGATGGTATACCATGCTTACCCAATATAATTACACTCCTATCCGTTGCAAAGTACTTCTCATAAACATCAGTAAGCAAGTTATAAATCCTGCATATCCTGTTGTACACTTGGAGCAATCAGTTTTCTTGATGAATGAATCATACTCGTATCATTTATCTAATTCCTTCATGCGGCTGCTATTTATCAGCTTGTTCATTTCAGTCATGGAGGCCGTGGGGATAGATGAAGTACTTGTTCGCGTCAAGAATCAACAGGCACCATGCAGTATCCCCCTTTTGTGGCTAATGTGCGTTTCTGTTGATTCTCATTGCATATTGCGTGCCGCTGACACCAAGGTATCAGGCTATCAGCAAATCCATTACTATTTCTTCACTGATATTTTATTCTCTGTAAATGGTGCTATGTTACTTGTATGGTTTCTTGAATATATTACTCTTAGATAATAAACAAGAACTCGATACTTAGATAGTTAGATTGATTATTCTTCAATAATGAGATATGAGATTTGGTTCTCACAATTATGAAATTTCTTGTACTTCATTTTACTGTGAAGTACGAGTCATTTGATGCTATTCTTGATGCTGGTTCATTTCCAGTTATCCGGAGCATCTTGCTCTGCTAATGTAGGTTAAGACTGCATACATATAAACCCCTATACCCACGATTCTGGGTAGCTCTCAATACTAGAACAATGGACTAGGTAATAGGGAAGACGATCATTTATCTTGAACACCACGCGTCTATGCCTGTCTATTTCAAAAATTAATTTTTATTTTTCTTTCTTAGTGCAATAGCTGATCAAGATAAATATTGGGTCCTGAATTACAGGTATCGATGCATCGTCACTGGAGCAGATTCACAGAACTACAAGATCTGTGACAGAGGCTTACAAGTTACAAAGCCAGATCATGGAGCCTGAATCCTGCATGAAACTTGCAGATATATTCATGATTATGAAGGTATACTTTCATGCTGCAAAATAAAAAGCTGCATGTTTTGTGTATTAAGTATTGAAGTACTACTCCATATGTCTTTATGTGGTTGTGTTCAACACCTGAACACCTTTATGTGAATTATATATTTGTCACCATTTCTATTTAAGATATACTCCCTCCGGCGTCCTAGTCATTTGTTTACGTTAATATAAAAGGTAAACAAATGACTGACACAAAGGGAGTACACATCAATCCAAAGTACTTACCTGTTATTTATGTATTTGCTCTAGAAAAATCGAGTTTTGAGGTCGCGTCTTACTACAAGGTTTTTCGAAATACAAAAACCTGGTAAGACCGTTATAACTTCATTAGTTCATTTTGTGTAATGTGAAATCATGAACGAGTTAATGACTTGATTATACATTTATATACGTATAAAATCTCTAGCTGTTAATTAATAATTAAGAATGATGTTGTATAGTACTTCCTTTGTCTCAGTCAATAGTTTACATTTGTTTTACTTTCTCCTCACAAAATAAAGCAAATGCAAACTATTGACTGCAACAGAGAGAGTAATACTAATTGTAAGATCATCAATACGTCATTATTGCCTTAATGAAATCTCTTTATTTGTTGGATTTCTGTTAAAAGTAGATTAGTGGCCACTAACTAGTGTTTTACTTCCCTTAACATAATCCTTAAGGGGTCACCATGATTAGTTTTAAAAATAGCTTACGACAACATTATCCCAGTGAGTTAAGGGTTTCCGCTAAATTAATGAACCGAAATATAGGTAGAAGTAAGTATTAGTTCTTGAGATGTTTTCTACAGTACTTACTACGGAGTACTTATTATGGAGAGGCAATGTAGAGACATAGTCAATGTGCAGGGTGAGCCATTGTGTATGATTGTAGTTGGGATGTCATCAAGAGTAAGTGAGCTTAGTTAGGTAATCAATAAAGTACAATTATTAATTTATTAGCATTAATTAATCACTTCTTTTTCTTTTCACTCCTAGACCTCAGTTATCTTAAGTTGTTAACACTCACATCTCTGACAATAGCATGATGTCAGTCCAATGCAATATGTGAAGAAAATTCACTTGAAACCACCAAAAAAATACTCCCTCCGTCTTGATTATTTGTTGTCCTATTCCATTTTTTGGTATCTCAATTAATTGTTATCCTTTCTAATTTAAGATTGCATTTGATGAGCAATTAAATCTTTCACATTCAATTTAGTCCACTTTTCATCTTATAATTGACCCCTTCTTCTTTCATTGGTCTTTGTGCCAAAACCAAAGGACAACAATTGACCGGGACAGAAGGAGTAAAATTTTAAAAATATGATGGTTATTTGCATTGTCGGATTTTGGAGTAAGCGATAAGGGGAGTGAGGTTTATACTACTCCCTCCGTTTCGGTCATTTGTTTATCTTTGATTTTGGCAAAGATAAGGGAAGAGGAGAGGACCAATTATTTCTCGACAACTGGACGAAATTGAGCGTGAATGATCAAATTATTTCTTAAAAGCATTCCCAAAATAGAAAGGTAAACAATTGACCGGAATACCCAAAAATAGAATAGGGCAAACAAACGACCGAGACAGAGAGAGTATTATTAATCTAAGGGGGGCCGTATGCCCATATGACAATTTTACAGTAAAATATGAAAAATCAGTGGCAGTCGAACCCACCCCGGCATAACTAAGGTATTTCACTAGTCATTTGAAACTTAAACCACTAAACAACTAATTGACTAATGATAATTAAATAATGTAGACTATTTACTTAGTGAAAGAGTTAGCCAGTTCTCCTAACTGAAGAAAAATGTGGCATTCATTTATACAAATATATTAAAAGTAGCTAGATTGGTCCAAAGAGTTTGGTAAGAGGGGAGAATCTTGCTATTACAACGTTAGCGTAAGCAAATGCCATGCATATCTCACTATAAATACATATTGCCCTACTTTATATTGTAACCATTTCATATTTTCATACAATAATCTTATAATATAATAAAAACTACTCCGTATATATCTTCACCATATCTTATCTTAGACTATAAAAGGACTTTAATTAGTGTTTTGTTGTGTTGGTGGTTGTATATATTGTTGAGTAGAATAGTATTTTGAGAATTGATAATGGGTAAAGGACGGAGGCCGTGTTGCGACAAGGCGGGTGTGAAGAAGGGACCTTGGTCTCAAGCTGAGGATATTAAGCTCATCTCCTTCATTCAAAAACATGGTCATAGCAATTGGCGCGCTCTTCCCAAACTTGCAGGTTTTTATTCTTTTGTTCTTCATTCTCCCTTGATTGGCATGTTACTTAAGATCATTGTTACTTGAGTGATTCATAACTCGTAAGGTTATTTGAAGCAGACGGGATTTGAACTCAGGTCATATATATCATTGTTGAGTGACTTTAACATCCAAGCTAGCGGACATCTGCATGTTTCTTGATTTCATGTTTATTATACCTTTTGTGAACTCAAATCATTTTTACTAAATTAAATAACATTGGGGTAGTGCATATACAACCATAATGAACAATTGTTGCTTTCCCATTACTTTAATGCATTGGCACATTTGTAATTAGTACCTTTAACAAACTTTTAGTGAAAGATTATTGCATACATTTTATACAATTTAATCGCCTTCCTATCTTTCTTTAATCATTCAGAATAAGGTACCATCCTCTCACATGTATTGCGTAGACTCTTTAAAAGGATATATTGTACATACACACCCGTCACGACATTTTCTCTCTTAATTTTCGTCATAAATTGTTGTTCCTAGTATTTTAGTAGATGGTTTTGCATTTGGTTTCTTCATCCTTTTATCCATGAAGTCATCTAAATTTTAACCACACGTGTGAAATGATGAAGGTGAAAGATAGAGGAGCAGTTACTCAGTCAACTATGTAAACTAACCAATGAAATGGCATGACTTTAAAGTAAAACTGATAGTGTTAGGTAAACTAGCTAGGTCAAAGAAGATTACAAATGCAATCAACTCTTTTGAAATAAATTTCAACATGATGGAGTTAAGTATATTATCTGTCTATGTCAAAGTTGTTGAATGATGTCCCTATCTAAACTAAAACAAAATAAAAATCATAAATTAATTATACACACCACGAATTCAGAGATTTAATTAAAAGACTGCGTGCATTCAACCATTTGTTTCGTATAGGCAAGATGTTTTGAAACCAAAATTCTTTTAATATCAAAATGAGTTACCGTTTGAGGTTGACATGTTATCGAGTGTCTTATTAAGCATGACGACATAAGTACTTGTTATGTCTCTCCGACGCTTTTGATTCTCCCAGGTACCCGTGTCAGACACTGGATACTCGGATAAGAATATGACATTTTGACACCTCATTTTCAGCTAAAATATGCATATTTTTCATAAAAATGGCCGACTCCGACACTTAAACACGGGCACCTGTGTCGGATATTTCTAAAGGAGTCTGAGCAACATAACTTGTGAATCTTATTAGACTTAATTAGTCATTGTCTAAAGAGAGTAATGATGGTTTTACACCCACTAATTGTTTGCTTAGAGAGACATAATAAAGTTTAACTCCATATGTCACAAGATGATAATGATAGAAAGGTTGTTTTCAGGGTTGGCAAGATGTGGAAAAAGTTGTCGTCTGAGATGGGTTAATTACCTACGACCTGACCTCAAACGCGGTAATTTCACTCCTCATGAAGAGGAAGCTATTATCAAGTTGCATCAAGAGCTAGGAAACAAGTATGTCTCTACATCAATCAATGTTTCTCACTTGTCGTATGAGGACGGTCTCTTGTTAAGTTATTGAGAGACCATTTCTTTGTACCTTTTTATGCCTGTTTTGTAATTCTTTTATTGTTGCTCGTGATCCTACTTAAATTTTTAATTGAGTACCTAAATTTATAGACAACTTTATATTATTCACATAGGTTATATATAGTACTCGCTCTATCCCAATCAGTTTTATACATTTGATTGAAATATATCCTGTATGTACTTCACAAATGTATAGAATTGATTAGAATGAAGCGAATATTATTTGTAATCCGGATTTTTAATTTAAATTATAAAACAATCTCACAATAACTTGAGGAGGCTTACTGTAAAGTATCATATTTGTGGTCTTGGAACAAAGGGAAAAAAAGCCATCTAAGAGGAGCGAGAATCATCGATACTATTTTTATATTTTATCTTGCGTCACCCTTATTCATAATAGAAGTCATAAACCATATTAAAAGGTCGGTCTTTTGACCCAAAGTGACACACGAACAAAGATCATGTGAAACACACAAATTTGCATTTGTCTTGTTAATTTATGATATTGCATCACAATTAATGTAACTATTATTTATGTTATTGCAGATGGTCGAAAATTGCGTCTAAATTTCCAGGAAGAACAGACAACGAGATTAAAAATGTATGGAACACCCACTTGAAGAAACGCCTCAAGGCCAAAGAATCTAAACAAAGCTCCATGGAGTCATGCAATACACTATCAACAACCACTTCCATGGATGAACCTCTTGATGAAAGCATGAAAGACACCTTAGAACACTCGAGTTCATCTTCAACCACTTATACCTCAATTGAAGATCTCGGTCCCATAATTGATGATCTAGGAGATCCCGTCTCTACCATAGTCGAAAACATTTATGAAAAGGATGAAACAAGCGCGATTATTGACAACAACAACGAGAATAACTCAGTACTCGATGAGCTAATCGAGATCCCATTTGAACCTAATTTGGACATATGGGACTTGTTAGATGGTGATAACTCTAATTCAACTCATCTTAACGATGTTAACTTGAATGAAGTTGACACTCTAGAACTAGCCCCAGAAATCGACTACTTAACCAATAATCTCGCGAATAATACCAACGACGAGGGAGGAAACTGGTGGTGGTTAGTGTACTTGGAAAATGAACTTGGACTTGATCACAATGAATCAACATCATCAAACTCTACCATTGGGTCGAGTCACGGGTCGGATCAATTATTCAAGGGGATTGAGAGTTAAATTCAGATTTAGTTATATCTAATACTTACCTACTTAATTCAGAAATGTTGAGGTTGTCATAAGTAGTTTAAAGTACAGTCAAAGATCAACAAAGTTTGTCAAATTTGTCTGTTGAAGTTGGATCAAAATTGTTCCAACTTCTTAATTATTATACTACTATAATTTTAGTTACCAAAATGTAAAAAAAGTCACTGTGGGGTCATATGTATAGCCCTTAAATGTACTTTAGAAAAATTATGATATATTCTCATATGTAATTATAATTGGATGGAAAAAAGAATTATACATCCCGATGTACAATAATATTGTACAATTATATAGAGTTTAACTGAGGTTATGTGTTTTTCTCGACTCTCGAGCGTTCTAAGGTTATAAAGTTGTATTTAATTTTTTGACTCCAATGCTCAAATTTAGCGGAGCTTATATGTACTTGTACTTTTGAGTTACATTATAAGTTTTCGAGCTTGATGTTTAAGTGAGATAGGAGTAGAGATCACTTGTTCCACTTTTATGTTCCGTCTTGTGTCCCATCCCCTTAAGATCTTGACACATCACATTTGAAATAAGAAAAAATGGTGATATTATACTACTTCGTATTATATATCAAAGGTAATATATTATATAGGGATAATTAACAAGAATAATCCAAACTATACCGCACCTTCTCATATTAATCCAAACTACATTTTAACTCACAATAATCCGAACTAGCCACTCATTTTTCTCACAATGCTATGGGTAACCGGCTACCTGTTGATCACACTTTAAAAAAAAAAACCCTCTAAAATCATTAAACCCAGAAACTTTCAAATCATCCCCTCCACCCACTTTTAATTTAGATATAATCATTATGAAGCACAAATAACATCGTTTCAACAATGGAGATTAATTAGCAAACATTCAAATCGATCATTCTTCAAAAACAATGAGTTCCAGACCATGGCCCATGCTTGAATACATTATACATCCCTTCTTTCCTTTCTTTTAATCGTGATGCAGTTTATTAATCAATCTTCAAGGGCAACGAGTTGGGTCAAAGCTTGAAATCGCTAGATCCACAATTTGTGGGATTTAAAGATCAAACATTGCGTCAAGATTGAGCGGTTAAGGTGCTGATTTTGGCTGAAGAGGTGTTTGTCTGGGTGGTGTTGGAGCTCGGTTAGGGCGGTGTTCGCGCCAAGAGGTTGATAGGGTCGGTCGTGGGGTTGGATTTTGGTTTTTGGGATATAGGTTGACGGCGTAGGTGGGTCGGCGGCGAAATATTAGTGGCCTTAAGTATGTGGTAGTCGTCATGGTGGTGGCTGTTTTGTTGGATTGTTGGTTGATGGTTGATGGGTGATGAGTGTTGTTGATGGAGGAATGGAGGAAGAAAGGCTTAAACCAAAAGCAATTGGTGACCTGTTACTTTACCGGAATTTGAAGGTCAATAATAGGCAAAGTGCAATAAGAGAAGAGCAGGACAATAATATGGATTATTTTGAGTTAAATTAAAGTTCGGATTATTTTGAGAAGATGACTGATAGTTTGGATTATTCATATAAAATAACCCTATTATATATCAAAGTACTAATGTGGCATTAGGAGAAGTAATGGAACACAAGATAGAACATGAAATGGGATAGAGGATCTGCTTTGGTGAAGTAGTTCAAAGACTTTTTACATCATAAACTTTACGATAAAACTCCAAAACTGTTTTATTAAACTTGTAAATTATATCACCAATAACCACTTGTACTACAACTGATGGTATAGACTATAAAATGTAATTGGACTAATGATTTGTTTTTGTTTAAAATTATAATGACCACAAATTAGTACATTGAAATACATAGGAATTGAAATTGACATTTTTTATTCTCATGGATTTGGTCTTACTATTTATGTTCAACAGTAAGTCTCTTCTAAACTATAGTTAAAGAATTAAAGTTCAACATTGACTAACAATCAGTTGACTTTGTCATCTTGTATAAATTAAAGTCCTATTATAACAAAAAAAAATTTCAACATTGAGTCCTCATTAAAATCTTTAGTTCACATTATTAATTCAGTTCTCGAAATCAATATGTTTGATATTAGAAGTTCGATGTATCGACATTCTGTTTGACGGATTAATGTTGGTTTTACTACAGATAAGACTCTGTAAGATCGAAAACGGACTCAATCGGATGATAAAATTAGAAATAACATGACCATGTTTTTTTGGACTTAATTTCAGCTCATTTCAATTCATTTTAGCTCTATTCGGTTCACTTAAGTTAAATTCAGTTTCTTTCAGTTCAATTCAGTTTAGTTCACTTCAGTTCCAGTTTTATTTAGTTTAGACAATTTTAATCCAAAAAAACCGGGCCTTAGTGGGGTCAGCTGCTACCAAATTGTGTAAGCGTTATTGTCAAATTGTAGGCAAGAGTTGGTATTTGGTAAGTTGGTAACCTTGACATACAACTTTTCACTATCTCGGGTTTGTTGGTGTGGTCACTCGCTCAAATTATTTCAAACATGAAGTAGATCATAGATGTCTATGTGCTATGTTTATTTCTCTCAAAAAATTTTAAAGGTTTGAATGTTGGAATCAAATATGTATATTAAATAGTTAATTATTCCTTGTACGCTAAAGGGCACTTTTAGATTTTAATCCTTAGCATATCAAGTTGTGGCACACCATTAAAATTAAGCTAATTAAAAATGAAGAAATGGTAGTGTTTCTTTACTTTATTGTACATCTTATGGTTGTGTTAGGCTCGCTTACGTATATAAAACAGTAAAACTATTCCAAAATGAAAATTTGGAGGTAATTGCAATTTTAAAAAAATTTAAAAAGTAGGTGAGAAATTAAACGAAGATGGTTCTTTTAAGCCAATTCTCGACATTCCTCTTGCAGGGGCCAGGGGCTAAGGGTGGTCAAACATCGGACCGTGGTGACTAGGGGGCGGGCTGAACTTGGCTAGGCAGATCCACAACCGGCAAGAGGTAGGGGTAAGTCAACATGGGATGGGTCGAGCTTGTTGAGGTGGACCCGAAACCGGCTCCTGGAAGGGTCGAATGCGGGTTTAGGGCGGGTCCAGGTTGGATTTGCTCAACCCAAATCCGTCCCTACTTGTTGATGGGTCGGGCTGACCAGACACCGGTCGGGTTAAAACACAACCATAGGGCCATAGGGGTGGGCGCGGCGGGCCGAGTTGGCCCAGACCAACCGCAGAGGGGATATATCGATTGAAACACTATTATGTAAATAAACCTTAAGCATCTACGAATTTAATTCGATCATAGTTGTGAGGATGGATTTGGTTTTCGAAGCGCTTATTTCATACTAGAGACGCTAAAACTGATCCAACCTATACCCAACGATCCGTGTCTGAATCGATGATCCAAATTTGACTTGCATCCCGAATTGACCCAAAAGCATCTAATCGAAAACGGTCATTATCTCTTACTAGTTACTTCTCATTATCCCTACCGGACCTGATCCAAATACTTGCAAACCCGGACCCCAATGAACCGTTTACCATATCGAGTCCAGTAGTAAAAAACATATTAACATAATAAGGGAACCCTGACCCCTTGAGACCTTGAGGCCCAAGGATAAAACCGTACTCAAATAAGTCGCACTTTTTAGGTGTACAAGGGTTTAAGATCATCAAGGTTTTGTGAACAGTCTTGCTACAATTCACAGCTTAAACAGTAAAACTGTACCACACCATAATTCAGGCGCCGTGAAATCCTTACAAAGGTCTGAAATTTTTTCTCTTTTCTTCATTTGTTTACATTATTTGTTCACATGTTGTACGTACAATTTTACATTCTGCCAAATTAAATTTTTGGTCGTCGTCATTTATTGCTGCATTAATACTTCGCTGTCTAATTCTCGATGCAATTTTCATCCCGGGTTATTAAAAAGTTAATCTTTTTGTTAAACAATGCTCGTAGTTCTCCTGAATTGCTTACTTTTCATGTTTTTTTCGGTTCTTATGCCAGTAAAGAACCTAATTCATAAACATTGATACAATTATACTTTAATAATTTGCGGTGAAGGGAATTTAATTAGATTAATGTACAATTTTACGCTTGAATACAACAATAACGACATTACTTCAGTGCCTCAATGACTCCGACAAATTATGGAATTAGGGATTGGGCAGGGCCGCAGGGGGTGGGGTGGGGGGGGGGGGGTTTCGGTTTTTTGTAATTGAAAAGGTGGGGAGCTTTTTGGC
>JAYMSF010001179.1:0-12644 GCA_036897335.1 Silene vulgaris | reverse complement strand
GTCTGATCCCTCATCACCCCACCTTTAGGTGGCCTTGTAATTTAGATATCACAAATTCTCATTTGTGACGGACACTATCCGTCACAAATGAGTGATGGATACCATATTCTCTCACAAAATACCCATCAAGGGTGAGTGGAGAAGCACATGGGGGGTGCCCACCTTGTCCTCTCTACCCATTTCCCCTCACAAAATACCCGTCGCAAGCAAGACCTACTGCCCAAAAATTTAACACGAATATTCCGTTTTAAACCAGATTTGTTATTTAAAACATGTTCGAATGAAATTTTTGCAAGTAGTCCACTTTTTACCTTGCCCGCTCCTTGTGGCCTTTCAGCAGAGTCTGAAACACTGAAAATCTGCATCAGCAACTACTTTCTCTGAACCAAACCGCTAAAACCCAGAACAACCTCAGTCCTCAGTAATTCATAAACCTTTTATTCCCGCCCATTTCCCCTTCTCTCTACACAGTAAATTAATAATTCACCTCTCCCAATAAACCATCAACCAATACCCAAATTCTCCTCACGCCACGTCACCTCCCTCTCCACGTCACCCTCATTTCAAATTTTCAAATTCCCTTCTCATTAAAATAAAACAAAAAAACAAAAACAAAATTAAAAAATCAACCGATTTTTTCCCTCTTTCTCACCAGTTATTTGACATCAACTACTCCCTCCCCTTCCCCCTTTCTCTCTCTTCACTTCCAGTAATGTCATTCAATCCCCATTTTCTCCAGTTTTATTAACTTAATCCCCTTTTAATCAATTTTCTTACGATCAAGACGGATATATCCGTCTTAAGAGAGACTAATCGTAAAAAGAAACCGAAAAATTTCAAACTTCATCTTCACTCAAATGACATAAACACAAACATGTGCAATTTCTGACACTTACATTTCCTCTCTTACTTTCCTTTCTTCATTCCTTCATTTTCAAGTTTTCACATTTTTACTACTTATTATTATTATAGATTATTATTATTATTATAGCAAGGAAGTGTGTTTGTTTGTTAGTGTGTGTGGAAACGGCGTCGTTTTAGTAGATGTCGAGGAGAGCAAGGAGTAGCTCACCGTTCAGCTACCGAAGAACGCCGAGCTCATCAACTACTACTACTACATCGTCTTCTACGTCGTCGTTTAACGCACGGATTATTCCTAAGTCCAGTTCGACATCCTCCGGTTCGACCGGGTTCGGTTCGAGATCCATGACGAGTTACGGAAGTCGGTCTCCGGTTCCGTTTCTTACTAACTCCGTTGATGACTTGCTTACTGAACCGTTGGATGGTGTCAGATCGCCGTCTACTGGTTGTGGTGATAGTATCTCCGTTACCGTTCGATTTCGACCGTTGAAGTACGAATTGTTTTTATATGATTTCATTTGAATTGTTAATTTGTTATTTAGATCCGATTGTTTGATTTGACCTAATTGTTTTTAATTTAATTTAATTTAATTTTTTTTTTGATTAATTAGTGATAGAGAATATCAGAGAGGAGATGAAATTTCGTGGTATCCGGATGGTGATAAGATGGTTCGCTGCGAGTATAATCCGGCAACTGCGTACGCTTTTGGTAATCATTAATTAATTCAAGTTTTAATTCAGTTTTTCTTAGGTTTAATGAGTTGATATTAATACGTTTTGTAGTAGTTTTGGTGTTTAATTGTTGATTGATTGAGCTTGAATCGTTAAATGACAATGTCGAAGCTGAAATCGAAATGTGGAGTAGTGAATTGTTGCTAATTTTGTGTTAATTGTGGTCTACTGTGAGACTGCGTATAATTGTTGCTAGTGACGATGTCGATGCTGTAATTGAGTTGATAGTTGCAATTTAATGGTTTTGCTGTTGAATTTATTGATTTTTAGATATTGAATTAATTAAATGACAATGCAGAAGCTGAAATTGAAATGTAGAAGAGTGAATTGTTGCTAATTCAGTGTTAACTGTGACGTAATAGCGAGGTTGTGAATAACGACAGTAAACTAGTGATAATGAAGATATAGATGCTGTAAATAAGTTGAAATTATAGGATTTTGTAATAACTTTACTGTTTACTTTTTTGATTTTTTTAGAGATTGAAGTATTAAATGACATACTGTAATGGAGTTGATATTATTGCATTCTTTACTAGATTTCCTGTTTAACCTTATTGACTGTAATGGCAATGTCGATGCTGTAATAGAGTTGATAGTGAATTGTTGCGAATTCACTGTTTAAGGTTATATGATTGAGAGTAATTGTTGGTAATGACGATGTGAACGCTTCAACATGTATTAGTTTTGCTGTTTAATCGTTTTTTCAAGATTATGTTACTAAATGACAATGTAGAGAAACTGACATTGAAATGAGAAATAGTGAATTGTTGCTAAGTCAGCGTTAATTGTGAGGTTGCAAATAATTAAATGCATCACTAACTGCAGACAAGGTGTTTGGAGCAACAGCGGCTACAGAGGACGTTTATGATGTGGCAGCTAGGCCTGTTGTGAAGTCTGCAATGGAAGGTGTTAATGGTAATTTCCAAAACACTAACTCTTAATGACATTGTCTTGGTAGTGTGAATTTACCAGCAAAGGTGCTTATCTAGAACATGAAATCAAATTGGTTGGGTATTGATTGTAAGCTCTGCTTTTGTAACCATAACAGTTTTCAAGTGTAATGTGTGCTCCAAACAAAGTAAATTTAGAATTTTTGCTCGTTAATATGATGATGCTTGCTGTAAATGCAGGTACTGTATTTGCTTATGGTGTTACTAGTAGTGGGAAGACACATACAATGCATGTAAGTAACTAGATGAACACGTGTTTTTCAGCTTTATGTGAAATCATCGCATACTTGCTGATTTACGCCTTTTTCTCCCGAAGTCTTTGTATTATTATCTGCATCGCTCATGTCTACTGATTATCTTAACAGGGGGATCAAAATTGCCCTGGTATCATACCGCTGGCCATCAAAGATGTTTTCAGCATTATACAAGAGGTAAAACATAAATGCTAGAATAGTCTCAAGCATCACATATAAAGTCTATTTTTCTTTGAAAAGATTGTTGAAGAGTTCATTACTTCGTACCTTTGCTTGCTCTATATATGCACTATTGTTAAGTGTGAGTTCTAAACTTTTTTGTGTTTGTTATTGTCTCTGCTTTAGACTCCAGGGCGAGAATTTCTGCTTCGTGTTTCCTATCTCGAAATTTACAATGAGGTCAGTTGCAGTACCTAATATTTCATGTTTATATTTTTTGGGGTCTTTTGGTTTAGATAGGATAGTCTGCGTACTCCATGAAACTAAGGGGATGTCTCCTTTTGTTTAAATCAATATTATGATATTATCTTTCCAATGTCTATGTCACTTCCTTTCTTTCGAATACATTTCAATTGTGTGCTTGTGTTCTCAGGTTATCAATGATTTGCTTGATCCTACTGGTCAGAATTTACGTGTCAGGGAAGATGTCCAGGTTGGGATTAGTGTCAATTATTTTGAGCTGCTGAGATCTCTTGTGCATATCTTTCACTGATTAGATGTTTCTGCACCATTGTTTTCTGGATTGTTAGGGAACGTATGTCGAAGGTATTAAGGAAGAGGTTGTGTTGTCTCCTGGGCATGCACTGTCTTTTATTGCTGCCGGTGAAGGTCAGTCTCAAATTTCGGGACTTGGGAGCTGTATATTGCTAATATGCCCTTTTTTCTTTCAGTTACCTGAATAATATGCTGACATATAATTCTCTTGTGGCAGAGCATCGTCACGTTGGTTCCAACAACTTTAACCTTTTTAGTAGCAGAAGTCACACCATATTCACCCTGGTAATAATTGTGATATAATGCAATGTTGTTTTCGTGGATTTCCATATTGCCAGCTACATTACTTCATAGTTTTGACTTCATTGGGTAGCAGCTCCCTGAAGGCAATTACATTTTTATCAACAAGTTCAGGAGGCGTAGATGAATTGTTAAGTAATTGGAAACAGAAGCACAAAAACTATTTTTGTGTTTCGCTTTTGATTGGATCACAAACTAGTTTTAAGTCTACAAAACGTCAATCATTTCCACACCTCCTCCAAATAGTCTCTACCTTAAAAGCCGAATCTCATGGGGGTAATCGAACTCCCTACACAGCCTTTTTCACTGAGGTAACAAGCATCAGACTGTCAGTAACAGTCTATCAGTATGAATCATTTTTGCTGCCTTTGCCCAATGCCTTCAACGAGTCTCCTGCATTAAGTTAGGGTAGTGAGTTCGACGCCAACAATCTTTCTCAATCTGATATTATAGGAAGGCAAATAACAATCATACCGTTAGCAAACCTATTAATTAATATATAAAACTATAGTTGAGCCTCACCCATTAACTTACTTTTGTTGAGATTAAACTCCCTCGTGATTTTAAAGCCTCAATGCCCTCAACCGACGTTGAAGAAAAATGATTTTTCCATAAATGCCACAACAACAACAATAACAAAGCCTTAGTCCCAACTTTATTTTTAAATGTGTGAAATTAATTGGAGGGTGTCTAATTGTCTATATACTCATCTTGGTTGTTAATAATGTATACTGTTCTAGACTTCTAGTTGTTTTATATCTTAGCTCTGCATGGGATGTCTTTATATGATGGCAATGCTTAATACCAGCAACGGTTGTGCTCTCTTAAATTTTAATTTCAACTTCACTAGTTGAGGCAATGTTCAAATTCATGAATCATTAACATTGTTGACTAAGGGCTGGACTAATGGAAATTGAATATTACTGTGGAGGTTCTGTGTTGTTATTCCGTAGAATTCAAATGGCAGTCTGATTGCATTAACAACCAATTCTATTTCTGTTTCTGTAAGCTGTGGCATTTTTATTTTAGAATCATATAGCCTTTGCTAAATATGCTAAACTGAAGCGCTTAACTTGCAGATGATAGAGAGCAGTGCACATGGTGATGAATATGATGGGGTGATATTCTCGCAGCTGGTATAATCACAATCCAAGAATTTTCTACATGGGTCTTTTGATTTTGTTTTAGTAGTTTTTATTTGACGAAAGTATTATGGTTTTGCAGAATTTGATCGACTTGGCTGGATCTGAGAGCTCTAAAACTGAAACAACTGGCTTAAGAAGAAAGGAAGGAGCATATATCAATAAAAGTCTTTTGACTCTGGGAACTGTAGGTTTCCCACAATATGTTGTTTCCCAGATAAGATAGAGAGTACATTTGTGAGAAGTAGATTATGTCTTGTTTATGTAAACTGGAAGAAAATCTTCGGTAAATCTGAACATAATATTTTTACTTCATGCACTTTAACCCGTCTCTTTCTGTGTGAAGGTAATTGGGAAACTGAGTGAGGGTAAGGCTTCCCATATTCCATTCAGAGATTCAAAGCTTACTCGCCTTCTTCAGTCGTCTCTCGGTGGCCGTGGACATGTTTCGGTGAGTTACTGAAAGCAGAATTTAGCAAATTCAAGTCAGTTACTTACTTGATAAGTAACTCCTATAGTTGAACATCCCAGATTTCCAGGGACTTGGGCATCCCAGATTTCCAGGGGATGAATATGTTGAACTTCTAGGGCTGTAACGATTACGGGAATAAACTAGTAAATGGCGTATATTTTGTGCCAACAATGGTTTCTATATACTGACTATTCAATTTTGTAAAGATATGTTGTGTAGTGTCAGAAGTCAGTAACACAGACTTTAAGGGTTGTCTCCTGTAATATGCGTATCCTTACCCATTCTCATTTTGAAATTCTGCAGCTTATATGCACAGTTACCCCTGCATCCAGTAGTATGGAAGAGACTCATAATACCCTAAAGTTTGCTAGCAGGGCAAAGCGTGTAGAGATACATGCTTCACGTAACAAGGTGTGCCTTTTTTTAAATACAATCGGTGGTATTATTTTATATTTAGATTACTGCAAGTGCCCTAATAAATCTCCTTTCTGTCGTTCAGATCATTGATGAGAAGTCTTTAATTAAAAAGTATCAGCGAGAAATTTCAGTTCTTAAGGAAGAACTCGATCAGTTTAGAAGAGGGATGCTTGTAGGAGTTAGTCACGAGGAGATACTGACTCTAAAACAAAAGGTGCGTTTTCATACTTAGTAACAGATTTAAATATGCTTGAATCAACTTTCTACGATTCTGAGTCAATATCTGATTATGTTATAGTTGGAAGAAGGCCAATCTAAAATGCAATCTCGCTTGGAGGAAGAAGAAGAGGCAAAGGCTGCTCTTATGAGTAGAATACAACGGTTAACCAAACTAATACTTGTTTCCACAAAAAACACTATTCCTGCATATTTGGGTGATGGACACCAGAGGACTCAGTCTGATGATGTACGTTCTTTTTAACAAATCCTTTGTGTTGAGATTTTTGTTGCCGATGTTTAACCTTTGTTGTTCAGTTACTCGTATCTTCCCCCTTTTTAATGTCCTACTGTCCTGCTTTAGAAAGGTTCTACCTTTTTTTATTGAAACATTTCAACTTATTTTAAAGTTGATTTTACCTACTTACTAAAGGTGGGTAACTTCAAAAAATTGCAATCAACCATGATAGAAAATGTCCTCATAGTCCTCCAACTTTGTTTACTTGGATGGGTTTCAGAAACCTGAGCTTGGTGATGGTGAAAATAGCAAGGATTCTCCATCATCTGAATCATTGGATCCTTCTGGTGATCCTAAACACACAAGATCATCAAGCAAATGGGACAATGAACTTTCTGAAGCAGGCAGTTTAGTGAGATCATCAAGTCAAGCTGGTGATCTCATGAGTATCTCAAATCTAACAACTGTAAGCATTTGTTTTTTTTGAGAGCTCTATTTAAGTTTGTTTCTTGTGCTATGTGAACTTCATTAGTCTGAAGTGGTAAGCATTTCCGCGCCTAACCAGCAATTATTTTTCTGCTTATCATAACAGTGGCCTTTATTTGCTGCATCTATTGGGATGTTCTTCATATTCAATCATTCCCACATGAACATATTATACTTCTCAGTTATCTAATGAAATCATGTTGTGCTTTGTGTTCTTTTACTGCTGGAGATGCAAACTTCGCACCTTGTCCGTCTTTATTTACTTCATTCATCTTTCCTGCTTCTTATGCATTTATGCCATTTGATGGGGTGCAGGATGATATAACAATGTCAGATGAGATGGATCTTGTTGTGGAACAAGTGAAAATGCTTGCTGGAGAAATTGCTTTTAGTACAAGCACACTTAAGCGGTTGGTGGAGCAATCTATGAATGATCCAGATGCTTCAAAGACACAAGTATGTCCATCTCCTCTCATTCTAGCTTGTTCTTTGAGGCATGTTGAATTGTTTAAGTTTCCCGAGTTGCAGAAAAGAACATTATTACACTCTGAAAGTGTCATTTTGATTAGCATGGATACTATATTTGTGGTCTCCCTTGAAGATAAGAGTGAACATTTTGCTCCCATTATTTTAAGCCTGCTATCAAATAAGAGAAAATCAATGTCCAGTTATGTGATAGTTTTTTTTTTGTACAACGCATATATGAGGGGCTCATGGACTTTTTGATAGATTGATGCTCATGTATCTTTTGCTGATCAATGCAGATCCAAAATTTGGAACGTGAAATCCAAGAGAAGCGAAAGCAAATGAGGCTTCTTGAACAGCGCATTATCCAGAGTGGCGAGGCTTCAGTAGCTAATGCTTCCTTAATCGATATGCAGCAGGTTCTAATTCTGTCTGTCATTATAGTTTGGCACTTTGGCTGTCTATTTTAGCTACTTTTGTAAGCATTTCAAGCTTCCGGTGAATTTTTTTAATACTCAACAACGTTTTGACCTCTTATTGATAGACTGTATCAAGATTGAAGACTGAATGTAGCCAAAAGGATTTTGAGCTAGAGGTGAGTGTTGCATTGTGTTTTGTTGTAGTTTCAGGACATATATTACTTAATACTCATTTTTTTATGTTGCTAAGTCCCTTCTTTCTGTGTGCGTGGATCTCTCTGGGTTGGGGGCGGGGAGGGGGTTTCATCTTGATGATTAGAAAATTTTGTCTCTATACGGTTACCAATTTTCTGTTTGTTGCAGATTAGAGCAGCTGATAATCGGATTCTCCAAGAACAACTTCAAAATACGGTAGGAATAGTTACTTTGACTGGCTTTCTGCTTATTTACCGAGTTAGGTGCTCACGTCAGAAGCGTTCCTTCTAACTTTGCTGTTTTATTGTTTTAGTGTGCTGAGAATAAAGAACTACATGAGCGGATAGATGCTCTGGAAAGGCAGCTAGCCTCTGTCGCTGTTGATAAGTTGTCTTTACCTCCTGAAAATGCATTGGCAGATGAATACACTGGGAAATTGAAAAAGAAAGTTCAATCACAGGTAATGATTTCTCGTGAATATGTTAGATTAGAGCAGCACTGTGTCTAAGGTTAACCATTGGAATGTGCGGAAACATATTCATGTTCTGTTTTCAAGTTTAGTCTAAGCTAAATTCACAAATCATAAAACGAGACAATCTCACATGATATTTTTTGTGAGACAGAGCACTCTTTTTACAGTCTAACCAACCATTAATACATCTAATACACAACCTTCATTAATTGTGTGTCGTAATCTCTCATATGTGCAATCTAGCAAGAGACTAACCGGAAAACAGGGAAGATGAAATAATTTGTTAGTTACAGAGCTACAAAAGTGATGGACTAAGATGTCCTCTGTTTACCCACCATTATCCAGGAGATAGAAAATGAGAAACTTAAGCTGGAACATGTTCAGCTAGTAGAAGAAAATAGTGGATTGCGTGTACAAAAACAAAAACTTTCCGAGGAAGCTTCATATGCAAAGGAACTGGCTTCGGCTGCTGCAGTCGAGCTAAAAAATTTGGCGGCTGAAGTGACTAAACTCTCACTTCAGAATGCAAAATTGGAAAAAGACCTGCAGGCTGCACATGAGTTTGCTCACTCCCGAGGAAGTCAAACAGCTAATGGGACCCGCAATGGTCTGAAAGCAGGAAAGAAAAATCGCTACTCTAGTCGAGTTAATGATATTTCTGGAGGCATTTTCGACTCGTACAGTTTAGACCCAGAAGACCTCAAGATGGAGCTACAAGCAAGGAAGCAGAGGGAAGCTTCTCTTGAGGCTGCTTTGGCTGAAAAGGAAATTGTAGAAGAGGAATGCAGGAAAAGGGTTGAAGAGGCTAAGAAACGAGAGGCAGCTCTGGAAAATGATCTAGCTAATATGTGGGTTCTTGTTGCAAAGTTGAAGAAAGAGGGGGGCATTGTCTCTGAGTCTGTAACTGAAGAGAGGCCTAGTAATGGAGAGATCTTATATGAAAACGGGGTCACCGGTGTTGTTAAGAGCAACATTCAGAAAGAAGCACAGCCTTTGGAGGTCAACAAACTAGTCCAAGACGCTCCTCGAGAAGAACCTTTAGTTGCTCGTCTGAAGGTATGACCTTTACTTTTGTTGTATATCTGGGTTGTTTTCTTAGATTTTGCTCGGACGTAAATTTGCTTGCAAAATGGCTTCTAGGACATTATTTCATATTCCTGTTTCTCCCCACAAATAGCTTTATGTATTCAATTTTTCATCCTAGACGATGGCTTATGTTTCTTTGTTCAGTATAGACGTAGATCTTCTTGGGCCATCTGCATATGCTTACAAAAAAAATCAAACTCAAAAGTAAACTACTCCAACTAAAGATGAAGTATCACCAGAAAAGCTATAGCATCAGTCCAAGCCTGTTTTAAAAAGTATGCTAGATCAAAGGCTCAGTAAGGCAGTAGCCAAAATGCCTTGGTACACTGCACCTTTAGTGCCCCAAGTAGATGACGTTTAGCTAGTGAGGTGCAATCTTATGCAGTTTTTTTTCTTCATGTTTTATTATGTTCGTGACATTATCCCTACTTTTTACTCCGTTACATGTTAGCCTTTTGTAAAATCAAAATATGATGCTCGTCATAATTTTTTTTCAAATAGTGAGTTGTTTGGAGTGACACTGCGGCTGTTGTGTATGAGGCGGCGCGCCGTGGCCTTTAGCCACGGGACTGACTTGGCCTCAGGGACGTTGTGTCTTTTTAAACCAAGAACTGCAAGTGGTTGGTTATCTTATGTTTTATGACCGCTGGTGTTGAATGTGTTTATCTGCCTCAATTGTCTACTTGTTAGTAATGCTTTGCAACATGGCCTACTCTTTGTTCAGCACACTGGCTTTTTGTATTCATGATTCCAAATTGGTACCCTTGTATGATATTTCAGGCAAGAATGCAAGAAATGAAGGAAAAAGAGAAGCACATGACCAACGGAGAAACAAATTCCCATCAATGCAAAGTATGTTATGAATCACCTACAGCAGCAATTCTTCTTCCTTGCCGACATTTTTGTTGTAAGCTCTCACAGTCACAGCCCTTCAGCTTTCTTTTCAGTTTATAACCCTTATGATACTTGTTTCGTTTTTGACATTGGTATTACTTCTTTGCAGTGTGTAAACCTTGTTCATTGGCTTGTTCTGAGTGTCCAATATGCCGCACAAATATAGCTGATAGAATTTTTGCTTTCACTTCATGACGATGACTGTTGTGCCCTTGAGTTGAAGGCAGGTATTCAATACTGATTCATTCTTTTTGCATATGAAACGTTGAGCTACTTAGTCTAAACTGTGAAATATTTCGACTGTTATATGCATATACAACTCGCTCAATGTCTCATTTCATGTCATATTTGTACAACATTTTCACACAAGGCTAAACTGATATTAAAGATTTCCGTTGCCATTGCAGGTTATTATTTACATATTCGTGGATTTTCAGAGCAATAGCTGGAGGAAATTCTTTAAGTAGTTAGCCTGAATGTATTTCCCCAGGTATATTAATTTTTTTTCTTTTTTCTGCCTTCACTTTTCCCCTTTCGGGCACAAAGGGTTGTAAAGTATAAAAAAGAAACAGATATCGAGTGGGAGATGGGGAGAGAAAAGGAATATCCGAGATTACATATTGCTGCATTCTTTTCTGCCTTGAAATATGCAGCAGAGTGTTGTGATGTATACCTTGTTTATTGTCACTGTATAGAAACATCAGCGTAAGCTTCCCCAAGTATAAATATGTTTTCATGAATCACGTTTTAAAGTCGACCAGCTAGAATTTTTTTATACACATCCTAATCCTCCAAGCTCTTTCCACGGCTCCATACATCCATCAATGAGGTATATGTAATGAAAGCTCAAGTCCTTCGCGGTGTTTGATATTGACTGTTAATGCATAAAAATGACTATTGAACTCTTTTTAGTCTATGTGACTGCTAATCCCGATATTTTATTCACTCGTCAGTCGAGAACAATCTGTTTGTAGTTTTAACACATGATTAATGTTGTGCACATTCGATACACTTGGCGACCAATATCGAGGGGACTCTACTATGCTCTTGGTTATTCCTATGTGTTTTTCGTCTTTCTCAGTCTCTCGACTGTCAAGTGTCAATTGGGTTTGTTCCTGTTCCCATATTGAGCTTTCCCTGAGTCTGATGGTCTTAATTTATGCCACATTTTTACAGTAGTTTTCTGTTGCTATCATTTTTTCCGGAACAAATCCGGTTGGTTTTGCTGATCGCCCAAAATCGACAAAGTATTGCACAATGACAAGAGGCAGGGTATTGCACACAAATGTTTGTTATGTATAGGCGACTTGGATGTTATACAAACTTTATAAGCAAATGCAGAAACTACTGAAAATATGGAAATTACTCGGGCTTTTCTGTGTCATTTTCATAAATCACTCAACATTATCATCGAACTATTCACTTTGATTGCTTGCATAGTTGCATATCAGTTTCCTGAGTATCTTCAAAGATAACTTTACTCCGCGAGTCTTAAACTCTGTTAGTGATTGTCTTTTACGCGTAAGATCAATCCAATTTTTTTTATGTTTTAATTCTTTTGCATTGTTAATAACTTGAGCTTACGGAGTGTACTATAAATTGCTAATATTCAAACAGAGAGGACATGTACAACATGTATTACAGATGATGATTCAGATAAGCTTAATTATACACATTTTCCTGCTGTTTTATTGGGTGCGAATTCCGGGAAGTATATTTCTTCATACATAATTTGTGTCAACATTTGTGTTCTACAAATTGATGTAAGAAAAAATCTTCCAAACATGACAGAAATATTCCAATGCCGGAAAATTCACCATTTTGTAGCTTGAATTCTTGAAATAACATTTGACTGCTTCCAAGTTTTAACCAGCTAAATAAGACCAAGTTAATTTGACTTTTATACCTTACATGTACAGACGTGTTTGGAAGTTTAAAGTTCAAATCAAAGTACCGCAACTAACTAGGCTTCGGAAAGAACTTTCTTACGATTCTTATCCGCGACATAATGCGCTCATTTGAACCAGAAAAGAAAAACCAACATGTAGTAAGAATATAAGTTCACAATGCACAATAGTCAGCTACTTCTTTTTGGTACCAATAAAAACTTTTCTTCTTGTGAATTGTCCGCTCTTTCCGATCATTTCCCTTTAACTTTACGTTGTGGCGGCCTTCAGCCTAAATCAAATTTATCAAAAATTGAAATAAATTGTCGCCCAAACTTCAAAATGATTATGGATGGCACAAAATCTCTTTGAAGACACACCATATCCGTCACAAATGAAGACGGATACCATTTTCTCTCACAAAATACCCATCAAATGTGAGTGG
>JAYMSF010001178.1:0-12650 GCA_036897335.1 Silene vulgaris | reverse complement strand
TGTTTCCCACCTTTTACATTTTTGCAATAGCTTTCTTTTGATTGATTGATTTCAATCTGCGTTTACTCTTCCCCGACCCTTCAATTGTTTGACTGTATCGCATCAAAGGTTAGTATATTTCCCCATTTCAGTTTTCACACGGTTACTCAGTTTACTCAATTTAGTTGCCATTTCTTGATATGCAATTTCATTGATTTATACTATCTTCCTCTTTCCACACTAAAGCCACCTGCTATAATACATACATTCCTGGAATTTTCCATGTTCTTTCTAGAAAAAGTGTAGATTAACCAACAACATCGGCCATTTTAACAACATAACAACTGAATCATTATATTTATCATTCTACTTTTCATCCTATCTGTTAACCATTAAAGTGAATTGCTGTTTTTAATTTTCTTATTAATTCATTTAGCATAATTTGAATTTGATTCTGATATCACTTCACTTGCATGTAATCATGGTAAAAATGTATAACTTTTAGACGATTTGCTCTGAAATAATTTACTAAGAAGAAAAAATATATTGATTCACTTACTTATCCACAGCAGAATAGTTTTCCCAGCAAGGGTAGCAAATACGACCAGGTAGCGATTATGATGATTATCTATGACTTGTATACATCAGACTTTTGCTTTTACTTGATTATTGTTAGTGTTGCGTTATACTCTTGATTTGATTTGCTGGTGTTATTTGGTTAATACTTCTGATTTGATTTACTGATTATTTGGTTCTCCTCATTTTTGAATGTTTATAGGAGTACTACAATTGATTAACTTAATATTGTTCTGTATGATGATTAAAGTATTTAGCTGAACACTGCAAGCAACAGAGGGTGCTGATTGAAGTTTTATGTAAGGTTCGATTAGTGCAAGATTAGTTCAGTGGAGAAATTATTGTTCTTTTTCTCAAATACTTAACTAGATTAGCTCTCTCTGTTACGAGTATCTTATAATATATGTTGTATAAGCTCAATTTATCATTGCGATATTATACTCTATGGAATAATTCAGCAAAAACTCGAGTTATGTCAGAAAGCTTTCATAGCTGCCTCCTCAGCTTTTGCTTTTGCAGCTATCTCAGCATATGCTTTCCTTCTTCCGTCCTCAGAAATTGCACTGAAATAATCGACGCCATACTTAACATTTTTTATCAATAATTTGTTGGATGTACACCATCACCCTTTTCAGTCATTATTTTTGTGGCACTTCATTTCTCGCCGAAGACGGAAACTTTTAAGGTGCTAGCGTAATTATTATTTTAGCATCCGATTTTACTCAACTGTCCTACTTTCAGTAGAATTAGGGTCTAACTGATTCTACAAGAATTGCGTTGTTCTAGCAGTTCGATTTTCTCAATTTGTCCATCATCCTCCTTTTGTTTCTTTATTGTTTCAATTTTCACTTTTTATTTAGCTAGATAACTCCGTCATTTTTTAGCCATTTCTCTCTACTATGCTACTTAAGGTGGAATTAGGGTTTTGCTTTAACTTATTTATCACTATTATGCTTTAATACTGCTGGTTTGACTGGCGGGTTTTGTTTGCGTCTGTCAATTCCCATTAGCTTTTTAGTTGGTTGGTTTAGTATTTCATTCTTTGTATTCTGGGTCCATTATCATCATTCATCACTATCTCCACCCACAGTTCTTTCTTTCTTCTTCATTAATTTTCAACAAACCTGGGTTTACACTAGAATTGGGTTGAGTTTACTATCTCTAGAGTTGGAGTGCATCTTGTTAGTTTAATTTGTTTGGTTATTTTTTATTCATAAATTTAGTTTTGATTTGGTGGGTTTTATGAGTTTTTGCAGAACGGATGAATGCCATCGAGCTTGAATGTCTTTCAGGAATGAGTTCTTCAAGTCCCAAACATCGTCAATTCTTCAAAGTTTTTCTTCCTGATCAGTGCTCTACAAATGTGGTACCTACCTCCCTAATTTCTTTTGTAATTGTCATTTCATATACCATATTGCAAATGATTTTTCAATACTGTTACATGTTAGATATTAAAGTCTTTTCTGGTAAAAATGATATCACCTTCAAACCTATACACTAACAAAATGGTTCAATTATTATGTTTGCTGATTAGCTTCTACACTATCTAATCGTTTTTTACTGTCACAAATCTTCCATAAACGCAAGAAAAAAAAAAGAAAAATCGTATCTAAAATAGATGCAATAAATCTCACTTACGAGTTCTATTAAACCAGATTCAAAATTTCAATTCAAAGAACCACTTACAGTCATTTACATGTTCTTATTTATGTTGTAAAGAAAGAATATTCACCCATACTTATTATTGACAGAAAATCCCAGATGCTTTTGTTGAAACATTGCAGCAAGAACTACCTAATAAGATGATATTAAAAAACCGATCTGGTAAGATTTGGCCTGTAACAGTGAACAAATTAGATAATGGTTTCTACTTAGAAGAAGGTTGGCCAAAGTTTGTCATAGACAATTCAATAACGATAGGAGAATTTATCGTGTTCAAATATAACGGACACCATGTTTTCGACATCATCATTTTTGGAATTACTACATGTGAAAGGGAACAAGATGCTTGTAATGTAAAGAAGATCATCACAAACAACAGCGTCAAGGCAGATAGAAGGGGAGAGGTACTATAATTACTGCTATTGCTCCACTGTCAATAACCACACTAAATTTCAGTTATAGATTATGCACATATCCTAACCTCTAAATAATCATTGACATGTTAACTGAAACTTCACTTAATCCCAATTTAAAGTGTTACTATTCAATTTACACTTACTGTTGCAGTAAAGCAAATAATCTTTTTCCTTATATTTTTTTTTTCCACCCTCGCAGGAAAAGCAGATTGACTGATCCCAGCAACCAATACTTACAACGCAATAAACTACAAGGAAGCTATCATTAGCTTGCTGAAAGACAAAAGATCAGATAATGGAATACAAAATAATTATATAGTTAGTCAGAATAAAGTCTTAGAAACATAGTTGCAGTTATGAGACCAATGTAGTTCAGCAAAATGTTCATTTCGCTCTTATCAGTGGTTAACAAAGATCAATGGTATATCGTGTTATATTGGTTTTACATTTTACAAACATTGTGCTGTAATTGTTTCATGGTAGCCAGTCAATTACCGCTTTTTACGCCAATTTGTGAACCTGCGTGGAATTCTGAGAATGCCAAGAAACTTATTATGGCCCCATTATAGTGAATCAGCATGCTACAGCCACCTAAATAGATAGAAGGATATGAACTAGAAAGAAACATAAAGACAGCGTAAGTTAAAGAGAAAGGATGAATTCACATAGTGGACAGCTATACAGTATGTACCTTCAACAATAATGGGTACACGTCCTTAACTTAAGTGGACACCTATCCCACATTCTACTCTTCTCACCTTTACAATCTCCCGTGACCTAATTAAGTTTTATCGCATTTCTCCTCATCCTCTTCTCCGTCTTCTTTGTATCTCATAGCCGCGTTTCTTTGACTCGATTACAAGTGTCAGATGCAATGTAGTATCTTCGTTTAGGTTATAACTTAGATGTTTCACGTCCCAACCAAGGTTAGGACGTTAAATCTGCCAATCATCAATACTTTCTTGTTAGATTCTTCAATCAGCGACCAACACTAAATACATATATCGACTTTATCAATTACTAAATGTACACGTTTGCACATTAATATTTACAAAATATCTAATACACATCATTTACGCTAGCAAATCAAATTAATCAAATGTCGTAATTATAACGCATATACCGTAATATATGCACATAAGTTTTGTACGACACCACTCATAATACCTTGAAACACCGCGCGCATCGCGCGCGGTGAGTCAACTAGTTTAGTAAAATAGGCAAAGTATGTGGCCTAATTTATAAATAGTAATTCTTTAAACCACAATTTATTTAGTCAAATTAGGTAATGGTAAAATTTCTCTTAAGCAATGGCCCGACCCAACTAACCTAAAAAGTAAAAGTGTTGTAAAACATTACAAGCAATATGATACGAGAGATGGCAATAGAGTCGGTCGGGGCGGGATAAGCCGCGTGAAGTTACTTTATCATTTCACATTGCTTCAATTCTTTTAGGAGGAAGTTTAGCTTTCGACCATTATTTGGTTTAATACTTCAATTACTTGAACTTTTTACTAGCAAGCTTAGTTTTAATACTGACTGAGATGAAGGAATAAAAATGGAGCTGATTTGGGTAATTTTGGTGGTTAAATGGATGGTGTTGCTATGGAGTATGGTTTATGGTCCAACTGGACAAGTAGTAAAGTTATGCGCAGAGTGAATAAATGCAGGCCTCCTTCCTCCTCCGTAACGTTACCGTTACCAAGTCCAACAATTATATTAAATTCCACCTCACCTCATTCTCCTTTATACTCCTCCAGTCTCTCTCCACCCTCCCCACTTCCCAAACACACTCTCCCACTCCCAATTCCCAACAATGTCACTCCTCCTTCTCCTCTTCCTCGTCCTCTCCTTTTCCCTCTCCCTCTCCCTTCCCCTCCCAACATACAACCAAACCACCCCACAATCCCTCTGCACCCACCCAACCATCACCTGCAACACCCATTCCCAAATCACAAAACTCCTCCTCCAAAACCTCTCCCTCTCCGGCCCATTCCCCCTTTCCCTCCTCACCTCCCTCCCACTCTCCTCCCTCCGCGTCCTCTCCCTTTCCCACAACTCCTTCTCCGGCCCCCTTCCCTCCTCCCTCCCATTCCCCTCCCTCAAACTCCTCTTCCTCTCTAACAACCTCTTCTCCGGTCCCATCCCCGCTTCTCTCTCCTCCCTCCCGCTTCTCCTTCGTCTCGACCTCTCTCACAACTCTCTCTCCGGTCCCCTCCCCGTTGACCAAGTCAACCGCATGACCCACCTTCTCACCCTCCGTCTCGAGGGTAACAACCTTACCGGTAACATTGCCGCCCTCCACCTCCCTGACTTACAAGACCTCAACATCAGTTCTAACAGCTTTGATGGTGAAATTCCGAGGAGTTTTGCTGGGTTCCCTGCGACGTCGTTTTATGGTAATGCTGCTCTTTGTGGTTCCCCTCTTGCTCCCTGCAAGCAGACCGACACTGACCCGACTAAACCCGGAAACTTGAACCCGAGTCCGAACCAGAACCAAAACCAAAACCCGAGTGTGACGATATCGTCTACTCCGAGCGCGTTACCCGGGAAGCTATACCCGAAGAAACCGGGAAACGGTAATGGGAGGGGGAAGCTGAGTTTATGGGCGATAGTAGCGATTATTGTTGGCGATGTATTGCTATTGGCGTTGATTTCGGCATTGTTGTATTGTTATTTCTGGAGGAAGAAGAAGGGTGGAAGCGTCATTTCAGGTGGGGAGAAGATAGTCTATTCCTCCAGTCCCTACAGAGGTAGTGGCGGCGCCGGCGGCGTTGGTGGTATTCATGGTGGTGGTATTGGGAGGATGGTGTTTTCGGAAGGAGTGAGGAGGTTTGAGTTGGAGGATTTGTTAAGAGCGTCGGCGGAGATGTTGGGGAAAGGGGTGTTTGGGACGGCGTATAAGGCGGTGTTGGATGACGGGACGGTTGTCGCGGTTAAGCGATTGAAGGAGGCTAATGTGGGTGGTAGTGGTGGTGGGAAGAAGGAGTTTGAGCAGTTGATGGAGGTTTTAGGGAAATTAAGGCATCCTAATTTGGTAACTCTGAAGGCTTATTATTTTGCAAGGGATGAGAAATTATTGGTGTTTGATTACTTGCCTAACGGTAGCTTATTCTGGCTTCTTCATGGTAATCATCTTAATCTATTCTTTCCTCGTTTATCTTATTGCATTTCGGAAAACAGTCTCTTTGTTTTGCTAATACAAGGGTAATGTTCTTATCCCGCAATTTGCGGGAGCCATTGAAGCATTGGGGTAATGTTGTTGTTGCTGCTGTTTGTCTTATGGCATTGCTAGTCCGTCCCCTAACTACAAATCCGTGTTTAGTCACTTGGTCTTTGTAAATTACCATAGTCTTTAGTACTAGTAGTAGTGCAGAAGTTGAAAAAGAAAGTACTCTGTAGTGAATAATTTATTGGATTAGTAGTATTAAGACGGGCATTAGGAAATTAATTAAACTTCTCGAGAGTAGGGATATGGAGGGTGTAATGAATATTTCCAGGCTTAAAAGATGGAATGTGGAAGGTAACCGCTGGGGGCTTAATGACATACTGAAGGTTATTAATGAGGAAGCTTAGGTAATAGTGTTATGGCAGAGTTTGCATGTGATGTGGGGTTAATGTTGGTCAGATGTTTCTTTCTTATACAGTTAACATTTGGCGGTGTAGGTATCACAGGGAATGAGGGATGGGTTCATACATACTCAAATGAAGTTTGTGTGATCATAGTATTAAATCTTGGTTTCGGTTACCTCCGCAACCTATACTTTGTTTCGCGGCCAATATTTTAAACCTAAATATCTAATCCTAAAAACCGCGGGTTTAATGGTGTGTAGATAAATCGCTTGTAGCATTGACTCATGAATGTGTAGTTAGATGCACTGGGGTGACAACGGCTTGTAGCGATAGACGCAAGTTTATTTATTGCATGAACACAAGACGCACTGCTTTTGTTGAAGTAGAACAATTGTATTAAGCCTTTAATTATTTAACTACATGAACACTAGACGCACGGCTTTTGTTGAAGAAGAACTATTGTATTAAGCATTTAATTAGTTAACTAAATTGTAAAAGTGGATTATAAGCAGCTATTAACATCATTGCTCGTTTTCGGGAATCAAGAGAAAGATATCAGTATCTATCATCTACTTCGTATGTAATATGTATATTATGCTCCTTGTTTGTATATCAGAGTTTATTATAGGAACAGAATATAAATATATGAGGTGGTCTGGTCCATGATAGATCAGAAGGGTTAACGTTCACTTTAACTTTATTGTTTCTTTTGATGACTTAATGTTGGAATTTTATATGAAAAGACCCCCACCCTCACGGCCTCACCCTACAAATTCTGTTTATGTCCAACCAATTATATGACCCACTTATTATACTGTATGTTACAACTCATAAACCTACCTGCTGCTCTCATTCTACAGCCTTGCAGTCAATGTAATAGTCTCTTTGTCTTCACCTGCTCGTCTAACATTTGTTTGTACTCACTCTTTTTTTCTTTGTTTTCTCTTTTGGAATTTTTGGCTGTGCTTTTGTCATATGTAAGCTTATTGAAGCCACAAATTCTCATTTAAGACGGACAATATCTGTCTTAAGCGGTTTAAGTATTACACGTACGACAAAAGTAGAATGCATTGAGGATAGGAAAAGATTTGTCCCATCTATGCAGGTAGGGTGGTATTTGATTCCGTTCTATCCTTAAGACGGATATATGATGATAAAAAAATATGAAACGGTTTTAAATTATTAAGAATACTATGATTAAAAATGATAAGTTAATTAGTCTAATAGGCAAGGAAACACTAAGGAGAAAAAATGTACATGGGTATTATGGACTAACTTTCATTTACTGAGTATTTGCCTGAGTTGTTTACTCATGGGGTCAGTAATGAGTCTACATAACGGTGTTTGCTTGTACGTTTCCTTGTAATAATGAGTCTACAATTATTATTGTGTGGTATATCAGATTATCAGGATACAATCTAGTAATTTTATCGGTTGTAAGCAGTGCAGACAGACGAATTCTTATAGTTCATTGTGACATTCTGAATTTATTTCATCCAATTTTGAGCTATAAAATGAAATGCTCTAGAGTTATAGAGTTAGTGGTCTTCAATCTTCATGATTCACTAATTAGATCAAAAATAGATTGTAAATGAAAGTGGATTGAAAAACTTGCTCTAAGGACCATATATTTGTTTGTATGCAGGGAATCGAGGACCTGGACGTACCCCTTTGGAGTGGACAGTAAGGTTGAAGATAGCAGCAGGAGCAGCTAGAGGAGTGGCATTTATCCATAACTCTTGTAGGGAACTCAAGCTTATCCATGGCAATATCAAATCAACAAACATCCTGATTGATAAAACCGGTGATGCATGTGTCTCTGACTTTGGCCTCTCCAGCTTTTCCCCGTTGTCGGCTAATAACTGCAAATCCAATGGGTACCGTGCTCCTGAATCTCGGGATGGTCGTAGACTAACACAAAAAGCCGATGTCTACTCGTTTGGAGTCTTGTTGCTCGAGTTGCTAACAGGCAAGTGAATAAATCCCTCGTGTAATCCTTGTATATGTTCTGCTTCATAACTACCTAGTGCAGATAGTGCGGAATTTGGTTAAGAGACAATTGGCCTCAGCTTTCTGAAAATCACAGAGTGGCTATTCTGTCCATTAATAACTACCCAATACCCCTGCTAAAATGCGGAGAATACACGACTAAATACTGCTGTCTATTTAAGTCTAGGTTTTCATACTTATCAATGACGGATTTTGGAGTGGGACAAAATTGATCCTTAAACCTCTTACAAAATAAATGTCTATTTAAACCACTGTGCCATAGTTATTTTTCAAGAGCAAAATCTTACAATATACGATAACCGGAATGTCATGAGGACCATAGCTGTACCTATAGCTTTTAAAACCCGCATCCTAGAGCACAAAGCCTTCCTCCCCTTCCCATCCCTTTTCCTTGTGTAAAAGACAATTACAGTGGACTGAATAGGCACATCTAGGGGTGGGCAAAATCCGGTCCGGACCGGAAAAATGGACCGGTCCGGACCGGAATCTACCGGACCGGAACCGGAATTAAAAAATCCGGTCCGGTCTCCGGTCCACCATTTTTCAAGATTCCGGTTTCCGGTCCGGTCCGGTCCGGGACCGGATTTTTCCGGTCCGGACCGGTTGGACCGGAAAAACTATATTTTATGTTTTTTTTAATTTTTTCCTTAAAAATATATTATAATCCGGTCTAAACCGGTCCGATTCGGTCCAAACCGGTCCGATTCGGTCCAAACCGGTCCAATGGACCGGAATTTTTGGACCGGAATTTGAAATAATATTTAAATTCCGGTCCAACCGGTCCGGTCCGGTCTTGGACCGGAATTTTTCCGGTCCGGTCCCGGTCCGGAATTTTTATATTCCGGTCCGGTCCCGGTCCATAATTTTTTCCAATTCCGGTTCCGGTCCAAACCGGTTCCGGTCCGGTCCGGTCCGGTTTTGGACCGATGACCACCCCTAGGCACATCTTGACTGAATAGAAGGTTGATTAATCCCTCCATTTAATAGTTTCTTTCTATTTTTCAAATTATAAGGGGTAATTCTGAAAGTTGTATAAATGCATATTACTTGGTACTATAGAAACAAAAGAGTGCTTATATTTTTTTTTTGTTAGGAATATTTGTCTGTGAATAGAAGTCGGAAAATATATTTGGTGCAAGTTGGTCACATTTCAGGTGCTTTGTTATCCCACAAGTTCATGGTCTTCTTATCCTCCATATTCTGTCTTACAGGCAAATATCCATCAGTTGCAGAAGGAAGTGGGCCTTACGGTACAGTTGGAGTTGGCGGAGTGGTGGATCTTCCAAAGTGGGTGCAGTCAGTGGTAAGAGAAGAGTGGACAGCTGAGGTGTTTGATCTTGAGTTAATGAGGTACAAGGATATTGAGGAAGAGATGGTGGGTTTGTTACAAATTGCCATGGCTTGTACATCCACGTCTTCTGATCAACGACCTAGGATGAGCCAAGTTGTCCAGATGATCGAGGAGATACGTGGTGTAGAAGCATCACCTGCACATGATAACTTCGACTCTGACTCCCCCTGCGTCTCTGAGGATACCGGAACTGTTAGCCAATGATAGTCAATAACAACAGTTGCATACCACGAACCAGAGAGCTGCTAGCACTAAGCACTGTGACTAATGTACATGAACTGTTGGTATGTTGTATTTTCTTTTGGTAGAATTGATCTTAGAACAAACTAATGTATGGATGTAGATTATTTATCTTGATATTTAAACTTGGAATTTGGATGCCTCCAAATTTTGCCTCTACCGATCATATGGGCTCCAAATGTCGGGGTTATCGCCCTTCATTCTCTTTCGAATTTTGTTGGCTTCGAAACAGTTGAATTAGTACCCTCTCCCTCTCGGCTCTCCCTGTCTCTCAACTCTTTTGCTATGGTAAAATTCCTTTAAATTAGACCTTTTGTCTCACTTGCACACGATACTACATAAGATTACGACAAACCGGTATGAATTTACCAGAGAAAGCCCTACAAATAATAAAAAGTATTCACCTTTAATTAAAGTATCTCTTACAAATAATAAAAAGTACTCCGATAGAGTAGTTTCGAGCTCCTGTATTCTTGACATTTAAAAATGAATACAGCAATTGGGAGTAGTATTTCCCGAGGCTTAGTTTTCGATAAAAGAATGGTATTAGCAGTTTGAGTCGCTAATGTACTACGAGTCTACGATGTACAAGGATCAATGGAGCCTTTTGAAGAGCTATGTAATGTGCCTATGTTCATTCATGTACATTCATGTCCAAAACCTTACTTTTGCAGTTTTGCTATCATCAAAAATTCATAACTTTAGGTGCCAATGTCAGTAACTTCTCCAACGTATTAGGCGCGAACTTCCTTGCGAACAAGTAGCATATATTGCCCGTCATGCCATTATAAATGCACGTCTTGTTACTCCTTAGCTTCTCTAATAGTTCAGCTGTTATGTTTACATTCCTGTACGTAGCCGGGTGTGCCCCACCCGCGGACCAATCTGTCCACGTCAAGCTGCGGTTTGAGTTTCTCGCTCTGTAATGAATGTTAACCCAAGTGGATAAGTAGTGCTCATCGGCGCAGCAAGGATACCATGAAGATTCACATACTCCCTTGAACAAATTGAAGTACCTTTGATCAGAGATCACCTTGACGGCCAATTCTCGATCCATCTCAAACCATTGGGACCCTTTTCGCCATTGTCGGAGTGTGACATTTGGATAAAGTCCCCTTTTGTATCGACCTCTTCCTACACGACCTACTAAATCATATGCATCGACATAGGTCTTGGTCGAGTTCATAAGGTAGGAATAGATGGTAGTGAAGTTGAAGAGCGGAATGCATGATTCTGAGAGAAGGACAAAGCGTTGGTTGGAGGTATCAAGGAGCGCGTTTGCTGTTAAGCGCAATTCTGCTTCAACCATGCTGAACTTTGCCCATTCAACATCCTTGCTCGGAATTGTGCGACCACGAAAAACCCCTGTGTCGAGCTCACGAGAACGGTTCTGAACAGAAGCATCAGAATGAACATAGATGGAGTAGAACCCTTCATGCCCTTTAAAAAACTCTTCCCAAAGGGGTGCCAATGGAAGCGAACCCTTGATCATGAACAAGAACGCGATTTTAGGTACCGCCTTAGTTACCGTTTTATCCGTTTCTGGAATCATTGATGCCTTTCTCATCAATTCTTCATCACTCATTATCCCTTTCAACTCATCTGATTGAATCAAATAATCACTTGACCTTATATTATTGGCTAGAACCGGTAATCTTCCATTCGAAATGGATGGTTTGATGAGAGCATGTAGTTCTTTTGATGGTGTTAAAGTAAGATTGAAGGCGAATCTATGAACACCAAAAGCAAGAACAATTGCTAAAGTCATTATTAAGATTGTGGCTAATAGAAGGTAATAGGAAACTAGTTTAAGCGAATTCGAATGAGTATACATGACCTTCATCTTAATTCGCTCGAGTATAGTATACATAATAATAATTTTAAAATTGAGTAAGGGATTCGAAGGTGGTACTTATGTAATAGTTTATTTTGTGATGTCGATAATTTGGTTCGTATCCGGGAGTTGAACAAATACTTTGTGATGAAAGAGTTGAACCTGAAGGTGGCTGTTTACTTTGAAATTTCGTTGCAATTGTCAACCTTATATAGTAATTCAAATAATATGGTCGACGAAGACTAGGAAAAGCAGCAGACGCTTCTTTAGAAGACAATCATAATTCAACACGTAGTGGAAGTAGAACAATCAGAAATAGGTAAGAAATAGGAATAATAACTATAACTATACTGATAGAAACATTTCTGAATATATATCTGATACTATATCAAGACTATTCAATTATGTACGCTGTTTCAGACAAAATAGTGATTCCCTTGAATACGTTAACTACGCTACATCAAGGATTAGTATGTGTCCTCATGATTGGGACAACACAAAGGTTCATATGTGCTACAAATGCCTTTTTTTATACCTCATCCAATAAAATACTTGGTTGTACACAACGGTGGAGCTTGAGAGGGCTCACAGGAACCCCGCTCACAAAGGGAAATTTCAAAGATTTTAGTAATAACTAGTATAGCTCCCGTGCTATAGCACGGTTTTTTTAGATGGAAATATAAGAGAAATAAACAATTAAACTATTGGTATTGTTCTATTTTCAGTTATTCAGCATATATTTATGGTTAACAATTGAGTAGTTAATTAGAGAAATATACTATAAGTAATAGAATGTGATATAGGCGGGGTAAACTTAGGCGGAAAAAGTTGAGATTTGTTGGTTTTTTTTTAGTAAAAAGGGGATGTCAACTTGTCAAGTGATTCTCTAAATTAATAATTATCGCATTATTGAAAAATTTAGCAACTTTTAATTTATTTTGTTAATGCCAATTTTATTTAATTTTAATGAAAAAATAATAATTATGAATTTCACAAAAAGATAAGAGTT
>JAYMSF010001177.1:0-12652 GCA_036897335.1 Silene vulgaris | reverse complement strand
CGACACTGATTGACGGAACGAATCAATTCAATAGCTTTCTTCTAAATTGTGTTCATGCATGATCCACCATGCAAATAATAATAATATAGCCTCACTATACATTATTAACTTCAAACATAATATAACATATCCCTTTTCTGTGAATCAATAATTTTAGTTTCCCTACACTTATTTTAAATGAATGTAGCAAAAGTATTTTCCTTGACAAATCAATTTTTGTTAAGACTATTTACCAAATAAATCATTGTATCATCCCATAAAACCGTTAGAAAAGAGCTCACGCAGCTGATAAAAATTATTTTTATTTTTATTATACAGTAATGGTTTTTCTAAAATATACGATAAGGGCAAATGTTGAGACTTAAATGAAAAGTTTTTTTTCTAGTACAAGTTAGTGAGAAAAATAAAAATTACAAGTAATAAATTTTTGCCATATTATGTTTAAATTCAATTTAAAATATTGGATTACGTCACTCTGTCGTAACTCTTGTATCACCTTGATGTTGAAAAATAACAACTACTCCGTATGTTCAGGGAAGGAAACCATATGTATCAATACCAAAAAATATGAGGCGACTCCAATGAGGCCATGAGGGTAAAACAAAGTGAGAGTTTGATGAAATTCTAAGTCCTCATTCATACATCAGCTGAAAATTACATAAATATTTTTTACAGTTGCACTGTAGATATACACAATAAAAAAAAAGAAGCTAAAAAATAATAGTAGCAATTATTATCATATTACAATAACAGCTTGTCTGAAGTAACATAATGAAACTGGTTAACATCAAGTAAATCAGGAATTTCGAACTTGATCATCTCACTACAATAGCTTTCCTTTTCATCTTCAGTCCCACTGGTGTAGGCATACGACGTAGAATTCGAGCTTGAATTCAGTGGAGTAGAGCTCGAAGATGGAGTAGACGACATCACTGATGGTGTGTAGCTCATGAAGTTTTGGTGTAACATGGAATCATCAGATATGCAATGTGGGTCCAAAAGAGTTTGATGAGAGCCATCATAGCCAAGATTTGAAGGGCTCATATCAACAAAACCATTACTCTGCCATTGGTCGAAGTTTTGAGCATCAAAGTTGGGAATATTTGTTGGGTATTGTTCATAATTAGGGTCCATAAATTGAGATTCATAGAAAGGTGGTTCGCCATTTGTATCACTAGTTGTAGTTGTAGCAGTAGTCGTCATTGTGGTGGAAGTCGGGATTGGATTTTGGATTGGGATTTGGATTTGAGTACTCTGTGTCATTGTGTTATCGAAGCCATACGGCATATGAGAATTGTTGGAGAATGGTCCATTTTCATGAAAATGTTCCATAAGAGAAGAATTTGGGTTTTGTCGTTGTGACGACAGAAGGGACGTGGCTAGTTTTAGGAGTTGTGGATTAACAACAGGGTGTTGCAAGCCAAGCAATCTTGACATGTGAATTTGAGAAGATGCTAATGAATTGTTGTAGTGAGGTGAGTTAGCAAAGATTGAAGAGAGGTCAAGAAGGTCAAGGCGAGGGCTGTGGGTCACAGGATCAATTCCCATCCGAAGCAACCTCTTCCTAATATTTGTGTTCCAATAATTCTTGATTTCGTTGTCTGTTCTTCCTGGTAAGCGAGCAGCAATAGCCGACCATCTAAAACAGTCAAATACAGAAGCAGGGATTAGTCTTAAAAATCAAGGTATCATTGTTATGATTGTGACTTCATATCTTTTAGTGCATGAACCCATTTACATCTTTAAAAATGGTCCAAACAAGGAAAAACTAGAAGCTTGTTTGGACAAATCACAAAGCTTATGGTACACTTCTTCCTCAATATATAAAATAACCAGAAAGGGAAATAACACTTACTTATTGCCCAAGATACTGTGAAGCTGAATTATAGACTCTTCTTCTTCAAATGAAAATCTTCCTCTCTTGATGTCTGGCCGTAGATAGTTCGTCCAACGAAGCCGGCAACTCTTACCACATCTTTGAAGGCCTATATAACAGTATAATAGAATAATGATTAGGTTCAAAGCATCAAACTATGTATCCTCGACACTTCATAGCTCGATACTTAAGAGTGGCGGAGCCAGGATTTCAATTCAGTGGGGGCGGAGGGGTAATAGTATAAGGGAAACTCGAAAAAAGTGAGAAATTATAACTAAAAAATTTGAATTTTTCATCCATCAGCAGGGACGATCACCCCTGCTAGATACTTCAAAATATTTTCTTTTTCACAAAACACTTGTGTCCGACATCTCACTGACGCTAGACGAATGTGACACTACAACGAAATGGATAATATCGAAAACCTACCGGCATTCTTAGGAAGAGTTCTCCAATTGCCATAACCATGCTTTTGAATGTAATCAACAAGTTTTTGGTCCTCCTCAGGAGTCCAAGGACCCTTTTTGAGTCCATTTTTATCACAACAAGGTGCTCTTCCCATGGTAAATAACAAGTAGTAACTTAAAATGTGTTCAATAACAACTTTTAAGAGACAGAGAGAGGAAGAGAGACTTAGAGATTGGGAAAACAAGGGCAAAAATGATGTAGGTCCGTAAAGAGGGTACAAGGGTATATAAAGGAGGAGAGTATGACACACATGGGAAGTCAACAGGGTTGGGTGCCGTCCTCTGTTTATAACATAGGCGACGTGTCCCTTCTTTTTGGAGAAATATTAGACCTCTTTAGATCACATAATCTCTCACTTTCATACTAAATGTTATAGTTAAACATTAAAAACTCCCATAATCATACACTCATAAGCTGTATTATAATGATAATAGTACCATAAATATGGGATTAATATACAATAAAAGTGGTACCATATGTCACAGGTCATCATATGAGGATCAAGGAGACTCTCCTAAGCTTGCTTTTAGGATTCACATTAGCTGTCTGTAACCAACACACTTTGGCCACGTACCCCTTCACTTCAGTGTCAACTGTCAACTTAAGCTTTTCCAAAAAAAAAAAAAAAAAACTTTGTTGCATGTACTAAATTGGAGATTGGATTGCATGGGTTTCAAGACGGGTAAGATCTTCCTCCTATTGTTCAGGTCCAACTGTTCGAGAGCTAGAGGCTACTTCCCGCTTAATTAGTGAGAGGATAGTTTTACATTAAAACGCTGAACATAAATAAGCTAATGGTATGTTTGGGAATTGGGAACCTAGAATTGGAATTGAATTCGAAAATTGAGACATTTCAAGCGTGTGGGCATTTAGATCAGCATCCCCTTTTTAGCCCATATAAAGCGGTAGACACTAATGTGTCACTACTCACTACACATGAATCAGCAACTATTGAATTAAAGCGTTTTTTCCTTCCCTAAAAAAAGAAAGATCTTGGTTGGGTAAGAGGTATACCGACTCATAAAAAAATTAATCCAATGCAGAGTCTCTCCAACTTGGTCTGCCCCTCTCAATGAAAATGAAATGTCGAAATTGAGCCGGTATTAGCCTATGGAGACCGTGGATATCATGTTTTTGCTCACCCTCTTCTTAAAGGAGCGGGAAGGGAACATGTTGTCCAATTAAACAAAATCTATAGAAATCCCTAAACCCTAACAATGCCATATTGCCATATACCGGCAAATCACCAACATCTTCATCAATCTCCTCAACAACAAAACCTTCATCCATTTCGTTCTAACGCCTATCCGCTTTCCTTCCGTTTTCCGACTCCCCTTCTCGCTTTTCCGCTTCTCTTCCTTGCACTTTAATAGTAATATTAAATATTAATGAATTGAACACTTGAGCTTATAAGAGCTAAGCTGAACTTATAGCCTTAGAGAAGTTGAGCTGAATTTGTTGAAACTAAGCTAAACTATTAGGGCTAAGCTAAAATGATAGAAGCTGAGTACAACTTAAGTGAGCTAAAATTATGTTGGAAAGCTCAAAGTAATTCTCTATGCTAGTATTGTACTTCCCTTTCCTTTCCCTTTACTTTTTATTTGTTTTAACCTTACACGGATTGTTCCATAGAAGATACAAGTATATTTTAATCATGTTTCTAGGCAATCAATTTTATTGTTCACATCAAAGAGAGAGTACAAAAGTATTTCTTCCACAATGGGAACAAGCTGTTACAAGTTCAACAATAAAGAATTGAAACACTAAACCCAACATGTAAATGTAAATTTAGAAAAGAAAGAATTATAGGTATTTCAGATTTTCATAGACTTAAAAGCACAACAAAGAACTTAAGATTTATGACAATTTGAACATTTGATGTCGTTTTTCTAAAAACAAGCGGAAAGGAGAAAATTTTGCATATTAGAGCAACGATAATGACAAGCAATTGCTGGAAGTTGTTTTTGGCAAATGGTCCACATTCTCTTTTTTCTATTTGTATTTTTTTCTACCTTCTCATTGTTTTATTGTCAAGTTATCCAGCATGACAAAGCTAATTTGCTTAATCAAACAACTCCACATTTTTCTAAATTAAGCATGCCAAAGCAACACCACTAAAATTGCTCTAATCAGCTTGAATCTTAAAGACCTAGATTGTATGTAATGAATCAAAGTGAGACTTCTCTCTGTAAAACAGTTATATACATACATGATACAACCTAGTCATTAAACACAAATTCTTGTTTCAGACTGCATTATCCGTCTTACGCTTAAAAAGGGTCAAATATACTCATGTGGAATGAATAGGACACAAGCTCAATGCTTGCGAAAAGTAAAAACATATTTGTCCTATATGACCATATGGGATAACATTTGACCGTTTTAATCTTAAGACCGATAGTGCCGTCTTAAGGATTCACTAAATGAAAATAAAATATTAAATATAAACAGTCGCTTTATAAGAGAGGTAACATTTAATTCCCTAAGTCAGTGACAATAATAGAAGGCGGCCATTGAAGGAAAATATTGCCTTGATTTAATGTTTCAGTGTAGAGCTGGCTCTTCTTTCTTTGACCAGATTTCTCAACACTATTATTTTTTTGACATCTATTATTAATGTAAAACAGAGCTGTAAAGCATTTTTGTTCACGAACTAGTCATTTTACTATGAATAATACCATCACTTTGCATTTATCATCACCGCTGTAGCCCGGGCCAGTGCAAGCCAATAACATACTCTATAGATTTATTGCACGGCCAGTCGGTCGCTATCACTGGCTGCAGCGGTGATGAGTATCATGCAAAAAACTAAAATTGTCCACAAAATTATAGAATAAGAGAGATCTTAAACAAGGTAAATAAACTTTTATTTACACCGAACACCCGGCGTCCTACAACTTTTAGACTAGTGATTTTAGTTTTGAACGGCATTGCTTACGCAAGCTTATTATATCAGTTGCTTTCTTTAAATCCGGTCACATTGACATTCAAAATCTCTATAAAACTGATCATGAAATGGGGTCGTAATCCAATTTAATACCATGATCGTAAGAGTTGTCCAACCTCCAAAGCCATGGACATATTATAACAAGGCAGCAGCCAATGAGAGATGAATTTCGCAAGTCAAATACAACAGAGACAAAAACCATATAGCCCTCTAAAATTTTCAAATAAACCATCTGCAGAAGTAAACAATGCGGTAGGGTAACCAACGAGCAAATAAGAAATCCCACGGTAAAAGTATCCCTAATCCAATCAACAGGCATTACCAAAAGAAAGACCGTACCTCTTTTCATAGAATAGTCTTCTCTCCACTTTAGAAGTAGGATTTGCTAATGAATCCATAAATTCAACTGCTAAACGACATAAAAAAGAGTATCAATATGCATTCATATTGCTTTTCACTAATTTATTTACCATTTACAAATAAAGAGACTGCACAAAAAAGAGAATTCTCTAATACCAGATTAAATAATTCAAAACACATCCTTCAATCAATAGTGGCGAAACATGAGAACACCAAGAACTGACATGATTGAGCAAACAAATTCAACGATTTAGATTATTTATTATGGACTCCGCCACGAGTTTCAATTTCTTTAAAAAAGAGCTTATAAATCTGTAAAGCAGGGCAGTAAATATTTTACAAGACAAATTTCAAAAGATTGTAATCTTTACCCTTTTTCTAGAAGGACGGGAGTGTAAAGCACCATATGGAAATTCAAACAAATGCTAAACATGGTGTAAAATTAATATTCGGCCCAAAATTGTGGCCATTGAAATGCATTTTTCTGTTCCAAGCTTCATTAAAATTATATCACTGTCTGTCGCAAAATTACCAACGTTGGTAAACTGGTGCTGCATCAGTGCATGAGACAGCTTTACTGTTACTGTATGTCATCTACACTTCAAAACTGTTACTGTTACGACTACATAATTTAAGAGGTCACTTAATAGTTAATATTTGGGGTATACTACTTTCAAACTTAAGCTCAAAGAACTTTAATAATTGAAGCCGGGAAAATGTACGAAGTATATATCTCTGCATTATCACAAATAATCAAATATGATTGTTATACGCCGTCAGGTGTACAACAGTTCAATTTCATACTACCTCCATCACAATCATTTGTTTACCTTTGATTAAAATACCTCTCACAGAGAAAAAAGGTAAACAAATGAATGGGAGCGGAAGGAGTATTATACATTTCATTCAATGGTACCAACAGCAATTATGTAAGATCAATCGGCTCATTATTAAGATGCAATTATCATTCCATAAATATCCTTATAATAGAAAGCATTTCTACAAAGAAAGAACTGTGGCCTCCACACAATCCATCCAATAAGTAGTTGAAGAAAGGGAAGGCAGAGTAATTGAGAAGGAAAAAAAATTGCAGTTGACAATTTGAGATGCAACAAGAACAAAAACCAATAAGATACCCTCGGCTCAAATGTTTGAGCTTCCCAATACACTTTGAAAAGCAGAATGAAAGTAACACTTCGTCCAATTAAATGTTTCCACAATGCAAGCAAATTCAAATTTCTACATGAGCTGTCTTAGTAAAATCTTACAGCAACATATAATGGGGCTTGTACTTACATTATTGTTAAAAATAGATGGCAAATGGAAAACTTTCTTACCATTGTTAGTAAGCAATGTATACCAATATGATACTATTTGCATGAAAATCTTCCAGGTACATCCTAATGAATTAAATTAGCAGGAATCAGAAACTACTGCAATTTCATTTATTGGTAGAATCAAGAATTTGCTAGCATGAGACCTTCCCAGTGATACAAAATATTGAGTAAGACTGTTTTACGACAAGTCTATCTACGAGTCTTATCCTTATGTTTAAACGCATGCTATTTGCAAATGACCAAAAGGCATTAACGAACGCGCCTACTATACAATTCATATCTGCACATATTAGTTTACACACGCATATCTAGGCAAGGCATTAGCCAAAATGCCTCGATGTGCCTTGTGCCATGGTTTAAAATCTCGTTCAATAAGTCTCACATTGCCCAAGATGAATCGGTATCGACCAACTCGGCCAAATACGGTACATGAAAAACCCTTAGAGATGGCCGTGTGACTAATATAATGTCATTTCAGACTTTTAGTTGCTTTCCAAAAGAAAAGGGAAAGCAAAATTCATGCTAATCTTCTAACTCTTCAGCAAGATGAAATAAGGTGTATTATGAAAAAAAAAAAAAAAAAAAAAAAAAAAAAAAAGAACACACACACACAATCGGATTTTAAATAATAACGAGCAGAGGATTTGATCAGTTAATGTCGAACAATTTGGTTGGAGCTTTTGGAATGGATTCAATCCATTCGAGTTTTTGGTTGGAGCATTTTGTAATGGAGTTAGATACTTGATGGATACTAATTCCATTCCAATCCCTTGGAATCTCATACCCACATCTCCCACCAAATTTCTAATTCCATTCCACCCAATATTGGGTCGAACCAAACAAGTATGGAATTCTAACTCCATGTATCACACTCCATTCCAATCCATTCCAACACTTTGAACCAAACGACCCCTTAAATCTTCTAGTACATGAGTGTCTAGTCACTTGGTCCTTTTCTTCTTGTTGATAGTCAGGGCCTATTCTTGGGCATAAACTCGATTGTAACTTTTAACATTGACAACCCCTTTTTCATTGATCTATCACTAATTCAGGGAGAGGAAAATCCTAGCGAATAGATCATAACTTCAGTTGGCCATCAAGTCCAAGAACAAAGATTGGTGATCAAAAAGCAGTTTCGTTTAATGACCAGCTAATCAACAATAATTTGCCACCGTTAAAATATTGTATTATTCCTTTCAAAGAAAATATTACATTTTTGCGTCAATTCTAACAGGTGGCATGTATATATGACGTACATCACAGTTTCAAGATGGCTCCAACCTCCAAATTTGTGTTTATCTGAAAATTTTATAATTTTGTATGTCAATGAAGACATGTGAACAGTGTACATGCGCATCAAAGATCATGTGCAAAAGTGTCCTATCTAGCCTTTTCTTCCCAAGATTAAGACAATAGTCAAACATTATTTTAAGTCTACTGAGATTTGCTTCTTGTGTCTGCTTCTTAACATTTGCAATACGTGTTATAGCAAGCTCTACCACACAATTCCAAGCCTTTGTTAATCGTTTAATGCTTGTCAGTTTTAGCATAGAATGAGATTAATAATTATATATGATAGCCAAAGACCAGCATAAACTAAATGCCTTAATGGTTGCGATTAGGGAGACAATAAGGATTACAATAACAGCAATTTCAAAGAGCAGAGAATAATATATGGTTTAAAAATAACAACTCATACTTGATTCGGTATTAGCTTTGTCTTAACTCGAGAGCTTGCTTATGTATGGTTTACCCCAATAAGCTACTAATATTTTATAAAATTACTAGCTGAGGTGTAGGTATCAGGTAAATTAATCAAATAATGCCTAAGTTTATGTACTGTTATGAGCTGTTCAGTAGCTTCAACAATTTTTGATTTTTTGGGATTGTTGATTGTTGTCTAAGGAGAATTATTTAACAGCTTTAACAATTATATTATAGAGCTATATTGGGATATGAGATCCAACAACCAATAGATTGTGTACAAGTTCATACCATTTAAAGCAATCCATGCACATTGTTTATTAGTATGTAATCAGAAATATAATCTAATCCAATGAACTAATAGTAAAATGGGAATCAGCAATGACAGAAGCTCAGCATACTAATAAAATAGAGATGCAGAGGAAGACAAAATGTACTGACCGTTGAGAAGAACTGTCCTGATACTGAAGACTTGAAGGACACTCATTTGTCCACCTAGCCATTGTTAAGACACGCGGATAGAATAGATTGGAGCATCAGTGGTCCCATTGATGATTAAACTCGAGCCCTTTTCGATGCAGAACAGCTTAAAACCTGCAAGGTCAGATGGCATGCTCATTACACTTCTTAAACACTCTTATTATTAGACATTATCCCAAACTCCTCTATTGGTCAATTCAATGGAATTATCCCTTCTCTAATTCCGGAATCTAAAATGTCTTTGTTACCACAACCTGCATTAGATAACCATTTACCGTACTGATTACTGAATCATCTACCTCACCTGCTCCCCTAAATATTTATGTAAAAACCAAATGAGATGATTACAAAGAATCAAATGAGCTAATTTTTGGGTACCTAAGCCAAATGACAGATGCACACTTTCTGACTCGTCTGGTTAATTGAAGCTTCTGGCTGAGAATCCAGCTGAAAAATACACCAGAGGAGGATTTATGAACATGATAAATGATAATGTAACTCTAGGAAAAGTTTATTTAGCTTACTTTTACAAGGCTTTTTTTTAGCATTCTGTTAATTTGATAACTCAAGTTGAACCTTAGTTTCGATGAAAGAAACATTAACAAATTTGCATATTGGAGATATTGACCTAAATTATTTCCACTTGAAACACATACACTAAAAGATTTTGATGTAAGATTATTGTGGGTTTGCTCACCCATTCCAAACCCACCATCTAAAAAAGCAGCCTGTAAACTATACATAAATCCAACAATAATCATTTATACATTTTTCATTATTATATTTCCTCAAGAACAGCTTCTTCCAAATCCGTTAGCAGTACCTGACTGCAATTTTACAAACACTAGATGCTGCCTTAACATTAAATGTGCTAATTAGGCAATCATTGGTCTGTTATCCGGCTTGAGGGGGAAAATAAAAAGATAAAATCTCACTATACAACCAAAATAATATGTAGCTCCCTGAATTTGTAGTAAAATCAGAAATACATGTTCATAAGAAACTGTCTTTGGTTCAAATATTCAAGTAAATTTTAAAATGTCTCATTGTGCAGAGGGAGCAATGTATTCGATATTTATCCATGGCTATAAGTGCATCATGGTCATAAAACAGCTAAAGCTTCTAAGTTAGCTGATTAAGCAAAAAACTGAAAATCGGAATCAGAAAGCAATACATTCAACTTCTTCAAAAGATTGCCAAAAACAACCTTCAAAAGAGACAATAAGGTGCACGAGCTATGGCAAATCTTGTCACCAAAAATGTAACATTATTAAATCCACATCTTTGTAGCCAGAAGCTTCCCCTTTGGATTTATCAACTTGTAAGTTTGTTCTGATTTATCCCTTTTATCTCTGGAACATTACATTTATCCAACCACCATATTTAATAAACATATTCAAATCACCTGCTTAACCAAAACTTGGCATTTTATGCCAATTGTTTACTTGACAAGTTGACAGAACATAACTAAATAACCAGCATTTTATTGGCAGACAGAATTTCCAACAATGTTAGTTAAATCACTAAAAGGCTAGTTCTTTTAGACTTAATTTTGTTTAACTTCTCTAAACTGAACTTAAAGGAGCTTAACGTTTCTGAACTTATAGGAGCTTAACGTTTCTGAACTGAACTTCTAGGAGCTGAACTCAACTTAAAGGGAGTGACTTTAAGTCCAAAAGAACAAGGCCTAAGCAGGGATTGGCCGCCAAAGAGGGAAAAAAAAGAACAAGATAGTTGTGTGCCTAGTTGCTAACAACAGAGTATGTTGCATTCACTCCTCAATTTTGTAGCCATGCTCATGTCTGATCACCCAATGTTATGAAATCCTTGCCGACAATTAGGAGTTCTACACGTCTTCTTGTACTATGCTATGATGGAAAGGCTTGCATGAAATAAGTAGTGAATGATATATGAAACATTATGAATTTTTACGATTTTTAACCATTGTTTCATACATCTTTGCATATCACATTAAATAATCTCACTAATTCATATATCTAATCAAATTTGTGTCGTAAAAACGCGTGCTCCTACCCATATTCTCAAAATCCCCATACCTCAAAATTTGAATAATTACTAATCCACACTTGTATCCAACACTCCTACACAAGTCCGGAGAATAAAGATTTCTACTCAATCCTTTAAAAAATCCGAGTAACCTAAGTTACAAAGTTCATTTGGGTCATTCGAAAATAACATCTATCATCTATGTATTGAAAAGAAAGGAAATGTTGTCCCCTTCAATTTGCAGGAGCCATTGAAATACTGGGATAATATTGTGCAAGTAGCGGAACATTCATAACATAAGGACAACCGAATGTAACCTTTAATGAGAAGAGGGCGGTCAGATGGAATACAAAATTACACGATTTTGTATAATGACTTTGCATAGCCCGTCCATGTTCACACTTGAATCCAATAGTAAAATTAAGAAAGTGTAATTAGGCTAAGCATTCAAGGGTGACATCACAAAATACCAAATTCAAGCCACATAAGACGAAAAACGGAGACTAATCATAGAAGGTGTTACATCATTTCATTCAATCAGTAAAAGCAGAAAGATAGATAGATACAAATACAATGTAATTTGGTATAATCTTGCATCAACTATCACATCACATACCACCAACAATAAGATAAAATTAACATAAATACAAGTGGAATAGAGTTTTTAAATTACCTTAATTGACTGAAATTCGTGTACGTGTCATTCGCAAATCGTAAGACTCCGCAATTATCCCGATTAATAAACCTAATCGACATCATATGCTTCAATCCAGAACGCCGGAATCGAACTGAAAAATAATTATAAAACGCGATGATTATGACATTAATTTAACTTATAAAAATTACCGCAAAAATTAATAGAACAACGATTACGGAACAAACCTTGAATTTCGCCAGATATCGGACGATTGAGGTAAATGCGAAATTGCGAGGTGAATTGAAGATAACAAGCGTGGAATTTGGTCCGAAAATTAGCTGGACTAGAATTTACGAGATAATTGTAGCTCAGAATTAAAAGCGTGTAGGATCAGAAATTTGAAAGAGCGACAAAATTAGGTTTTGGGTGATGATTTTGAAATTTCTCTACGATTGGGGATACGAGTATACGACTGGGGAAAATGGCGGGAAGACCATCGGTTGTCGACGTGGGTTTCCAAAGTAGGTTTGTCATGGCCCATGGTTAGGCCGAGCGAGTTTAGGTTCGGAATGAATTATTTGTTTGGACGAATTCAGTTAAGGTTCGTCTTTAGTCCTCATTTTTTGAAGTTTCGGTTTTACTTCAATCTAATCCAAGATCGGTGAATTTTGGACCGGATCAGTTGGACGAAATAGCAGGTGATTGATGACTGGTTTTAAAAGCGCGAAAGTGGTAATTAGGCCACATAACTCTGAGCAATTGTGAGATTAAACCCCATAACTCACAAATGTAGCAATTAGCCCCCATAACTTTGACAAAAAGTGAAATTCAACTCT
>JAYMSF010001176.1:0-12653 GCA_036897335.1 Silene vulgaris | reverse complement strand
TGACCACTCACAAGTTGGCAGACCTATATGGTTATCATCCGCCCCATTTCACACTAATATGATACCTATTCGACCCGTTACAAGCTTGTGACGAATAGTGCCGTCACAAATGAGAATTCGTGTAGTAACAGAAGATTTGAATAAACAAATCTTGAAGGTGGTGCAAAGTCATAGGGTTACGACTTCTAATGTAGGTAGAAAACGGGCTCACATTTTTTTTTTGTGGGAAACGGGGTCACATTCTTGATGTAACCTGAGCGCATAAGGAGTCGGTTATTATTGTGGGATCAGATTTTCATGTGTTAGGCCCTGGTGTATGAGGACACGAGCTTATGGATTCTCAAAATTTCTAGAGTTGAGAAAAACTATTTCTTTTTTTTTTCGACAACTGTAAACTGAGATTAAATAAAGGAAAGAAAATTACAAAGAGTATATACAATGATTAGCCTGTAGCTAGACTAACCGACCATTTTTGATGTAAACGGAGAAAAAGGCGAATAACACTTAAAGTGTTTCGCATCCTAATGGGTACTGGCTTAGCAGAAGCCAGAACAGAGGATAGTTTTTGAGAGTGGATACTAAAAGTAATAGACTGCGGAAATCCTGTAGTAGTTTGCCTCATAACATGAAGCAAAGCTGATGTAGTAGCCGTGAAGTAGGACACTCCTCGAACTCCAAAAAAACTAGTAGTACCCGTTTGGAGCTGGGTAGAGCAAGCTTGATAGCATCCTTGAGTTGATGTTTTGCGGACAACAATGGAAATGGAAAGCTCAGCATTTGGTGGAGGAGCACTCCCAATTTGGTGCCCCAAATGGAGTACAGAAAACCTTGAAAATTCGGATAGTTGTGAGTGATTATCAAACATTCTAGCCGCTAGCTGAAGAACAGAGGTAGGGTGCACTTGCGCAGCATCAAAGACAAGGGAATTACGTACCAGCCAGATAGATCTCAGCAAACAAAAAAATGTAAGCAAACGGGTGAAATCCGTTGGGGAATAGAGGTATCTGATATAGTCATTAATCCACCTTGTAAAAGAGACCGTTGGGTCAGCTTGTGATTTCAGGCCAAGAGAGGAAGCTTGCCAAATATGTTGCATAACAGTACAGGATCGGAATAAATGCTCAGTAGATTCAGGATACGTTGAGCAGAAAACACAGTCAAGCGGGACTTGGATTCCGCGGCGAACCAAATTTGCTTTCGTTGGGAGAATGTCATGGATCAGTCGCCAAAGGAAGAGTGCAAATTTAGTGGAAAAAGGGAACTTCCAGATGATTTTCCATGGGGCACTGCTATTTGAAGAAAAGGAAGAAGGGATGCCAGACTTAGATAAAAGAAATTGATAGCCAGAGCGAATAGTGTAGGCGCCATCTTCAGTATATTTCCAATAAAGATAATCATCTGATAGGGAAAGAGGTGGTTCCATAGTGAGTATTGACTTGGCAGTGGATGGAGCAAAAAAATGAAATATAGGAGTCGGGTTCCAGGAACCGTCAGGTAACAGCAAATCAGCCAGCCTTGGTGTGGGTTGTGATGTAGATGACGGGACACGTAGATTAGGGTGGGTGCCATCAATCCACAAGCTCGAAGTTAAATCAAATGTCAAACCATTACCAACCTTCCAGGCCATAGCTTCAGGGCAAGATGCAACAGAACGACATATACCCCACCACACATAAGAGGGTTGAGTAACCTTTGATCTGATGGATGGAATAGGAAAATCTTTCCTATATTTTGGTACAAGATATTTGGCCAGTAGTCCCATGGGTTTATGTTGAATACGCCAAAAATTTTTCATGAGAGCAGCTTGGCTAAGTATAGGAACGGATTTAATACCAAGGCCGCCCAACTCAATGGGGGCATGTAAATTATCAGAGGACAGCCAATGCAGAGATCGCTTCTTCGCTCCCCGACTCCACCAGAATGTAGTAATTAAGGAGTCAATTTTCCTGGAGACAGTAAGGGGCAAAGGGACTGCTGCCAGAATATGGTTAATAGAACCCAGTAAAATGGAGTTGATAATGATCAGCTTGCTTGGTTGGCTCAAATGTATCGCAGACAAAGAGGTAATGCGGTTAATAAATGTGTCAATTAGAGAATGAAAAGCCGTTGTTTTCTGCTTAGGTATGTCAATAGGGACACCCAAATAGCTCCCAAAAGATGGAGTGATTTTCATAGTGAGAATTGATGACAAATGAGACGTAAAATCTGCAGGAGCATTTGGACTAAATTTGATAAAAGATTTGTTGAAATTGATCATTTGACCAGATGCGCGTTCAAAATCATGGAATATGAACCGTAGAGATTCGAAAGAGGAAGGGCATGCTTTGCAGCAGATGAAAGCATCATCTGCGTAAAATAAATGCGTGATTGGTGGAGCATACCTTGAAATCTTTAAACCACGAAGGAGGTTCTGTTGTTCTGCAGCTTTTAATTGGCACGAAAGCACCTCCATACACATGATGAAAAGATATGGGGACAAAGGATCCCCTTGTCGGAGGCCACACCTTGGGTGAAAGGAAGCCGAAGGCACACCATTAATTAGAATACTGTAATTAACGGTAGATATACATTCCCAGATGAGATTACACCAGGAAGTAGGAAAACCAAAACGAGTCAGAAGGGACAGAAGAAAGCTCCATGACACGCGATCAAATGCCTTGTGCATATCAAGTTTCAACACCGCAAAACAGTTGTTCCCAGTCTTTGTTTTATTGATGTAGTGCAAGATTTCATGGGCAATGACACATCCGTCAGACATGAGTCGATCCGGAAGGAAAGCTTGTTGAGAATCAGATATGATTGAAGGCATAACCAGCTTGAGTCGATTAGCAATGCATTTAGAAGCTAATCTGTATATAACATTACATAGGCTGATAGGACGATATTGTGTGATGAGTTCAGGCTTATCTACCTTAGGAAGGAGCACAACGAGAGTATTATTCCATTCCTTGAGCATGACACCCGAATTTAAAAACCGAAGAATGGCCGAGGTAACCAGAGATCCTATTTCAGGCCAAAAAATTTGGAAAAATTTTGGTGTTATCCCATCCGGTCCAGGAGATTTAGAACCATCCATACTACGTAGTGCTCGTATTACATCCTGTGAAGTGAAAGGAGCTTGAAGTAGCGCACAGTCCATCGGAGTAAGTGTGGGAAGAACAAGCTGTGATAACAACGGGTTAACAAAACCACACGGGGTAGCCGGGTCATAATCCGGGACATGGCACAGGAGAGATTGAAAGTAGGAGAGAATTTCAGACGTGATTGCATCACATGACTATAACCATTCACCAGAGCGGGATTGAAGTGCCAACATTCTATGCTTCACAGCACGTTGCTTGACCCTACTAAAGAGGAAGCTAGTAGGGAAACCATCCAAAACTTCATGTCGGAGCTTTGATCTTTGCAACCAGTATTGGCGTTGAGTATGAAGGAGTTGCAAGCGTGTTGAGCGGAGTTGCTGATATGTAATTGCAGAGGATATATCAACAATGTCTGACGCAGTGACTTCTAAATCAGTTTCAATGTCAGACCAATTTATGCCGTGGGAAATCCGGTGATTTATTACCCAGTGCATAATAGATTGCCTTGGAGATGCAAGTTTGCGAGAGAGCACAAACATATTGGAGCCAGCAATAGGTGTCTGCCATGATTCCGTGACCAATTGGTGAACCTCAGAATTGGAAAGGGACCAATTATCAATTCGATAAAGGCGTTTGGGATGAGGTTCATTCGGGAAAATTTTAAGAAGAAGTGGTGCGTGATCAGAAACAAGGATTGGAAAATGCAGAACCGATGTAGAAGAAAATAAAGAGAACCAATCAGAATTCGCATAGGCACGATCAAGTCTTTCCATCACAAGATTTCCGTCTTGTTGATTATTCATCCATGTGAATCGGGGACCAAAAAAAGGCACATCCAAAAGGCCCAGATTTAGTTTCCAGGATGTGAAATCCAATTGGCCACAAATAATATTAGAACCACCAATTTTGTCGGAATGGAGTTCAACTTGATTAAAATCCCCAATCAGAAGAATAGGAGACAGAGAGGAAATAAGGGAAGAAAATTGGTTCCACACAGCTAGACGGTGCTCAAACTTAGGTTCCCCATATATAAACATAATATATAAGACATTATTTCTACATGGTGATACCTTAACGTCCAATTTACATAATATATAGTGATGATCAAAACTAAGAGGGTTAATAGAAACAGATTCATCCCATCGCAAAAGAAGCCCACCACTTCTTCCCAAAGAATCAATCCCAGTAAAAAGAGGCAGGCCAAGATGAGACGTCTTTGCAGCAGCCGCTGCAACAGTGGTTTTTGTTTCTTGCAAAAACAAAATGGACGGATGATATTGCTGGACAAACCGGTTTAAGTAAGAAATTGTAGGATCATCCGTATCTCCAAGCCCCCTACAATTCCAGCAAAAGGTCTTCATTGATACCCGGGTGGCGAATTAAGGTCCGCCACCAGACCTAAGGCAGAGTGAGAAAGAGGTGTAACGCTAGGACAAAGAAAAGAAGACCTAAAAAGTTGAGAGCTATCAAAGAAATCATGAAACAAAAGCTCTCCAGTACGAGGCTTCTTTGACAACTCAGAGTCAAGAAACTCAAAATCAAAGGGTCGAAGAGACCGCTTTAAGGAGAATAAAGAAGATGTGTCCTTCGGATTAGGACATTCAACATAAAAGAAAGGGGGCATATCCCTGCAGCCCAAAAGAAACTCAAAGGAATCCGTACTTGCACCAGCCGCAACAGGTAAGTCAAAAAAAGATGAGCGATTAGTTTTCTTAAAACGTGGACGGCTATAGAAATTAAAACCCACGCCTACCTTTCGCTTGAAGACAAACGTTAAACGTTTGCCACAAGAGTCCGCACCAAGAGAATCATTCCCAGCAACAGGTTGAGAACTAGAACCAGGATTATCATAATTGCGAAAAAGAGGGCGTAAATCGACATAACAAGGAGGGGTTTGAGGTTCCCCAATACCTGACTGAAAGTTATCATCGATATCCTCCACCGGCGCTGACATACGAAAGGCCGGTGATGGAGATCGATCAAAGGCAGAAGCAGGTGTCACCATGGGAGTAGGATCTGGAACAACTTGTCCACGAATAAGATGGTTTTTAAGCAAAACCTCACGGGAAAAGTCCTCATGAATTTCAAAGCCAGGAGGAGGAGCAGACATGAAATCTCCATTAGAATCATCATCAGATGATGTTGATGAAAAGGAGAACACGGGGGAAACTCCCCCAGAGCCAAGTATAACAGAGTCAACAGGCGAAGCAATATTGATCTTAGAGTTTATATACTTATAGCGGGATGGGAGACCAAAAATCTCCGTTGAGTAAAAAGGGGAGCCCGGTGGACCGTGCAGCACAGGTAAACCTCTAGCCGAGAGTTCATCCATGCGGGCACGAATCCCACTGGCACCCTGCACCTTGCCCGAGGGACAGAAAGTGATACGATGACCTACCTGACCACAAGTTTTACAAAAACGAAAGACTCCTTCATAAGAAAAGGAAATCCAATGATGCTCCTGTTCATTAACCTCCAGGTAACAACCTGGGATCAGCGGTTTAGATAGGTCGACCCAAACTTTTACCCGAACAAAGCTGCGTGGTGGAATCAGAGAAGGATAAGACTCCTCATAAATATCTCCAACATGAGACAGGAGATAAGAGGCAACTGAAGTGTTCATCAAAGGGATCGGAAGGTGAGACACTCTTATCCATAAGGGGACAATATGGAAAAGGAGATTATCCGGGATAGTTGATGGAGTGACACAGCGAAAAACAAATAAACTACCTTCAATATTAACCGTCTGCCGAAGACGAAAATACTGAAGATCAGAGTCAGAAGAAAACTCAAAAATATAATAGGGTTCCAGTGGACGGATTGTTACCTTACCAGAAATAGTCCAGTGAGAATCAATAGCAGCGTAAAGACGAGAAACAGAAAGATACCGCTGATCCATGATCTTGCATAGTAAAGCTTTTGAAAAATCAATCCCAGTAAGATCAGCACAAAGATGAAGAGGAAGCTTAAAACTAACCCCTGCTTTACAAGGTGTTTGTGAGGAAGAAAAAGCCATGAAAAGATCAACTTGGGTTTGTTGGGAAATTGATTAAAGAGTTGTGTTGTCTGTTGGTTTTAGTAATTTGGTTTTTTTTTTTTTTTAAAGGTTGAGAAAAGGGGGGAAGACGACAGTGGAAGAAGAAGGAGACGGCGATGATACAGCTACTTACCCGACAGGTAAAGAAAGGTGGCAAGCTGAGACCATGCTCAAATGACACATCTTGTTTCTACGGTAAGAGGTGGCAGTTTTAGAAAAAGAGAGACTAATTTGGTAAAGGGCGAAAATAGCTGGAGTGGTGGTACACAGCCAGATTTGGTGGAAGCAGTTGATCATTTAGTATTTCACAAATTCTCATCTGTGACAAACATATCTGTCGCAAGCTTGAGACGGGTCAAATATAACCCACATGAGGAGATAAAACAAAAGCAAATTGTTTAGGGAATAGCATTTTGTTTTGTCTTATCTACCCATGCGGCCCATGTAGGTAGTATTTGACCCGTCACAAACTTGTGACAGATAGACCCGTCACAAAGAAGACTTGCTCTTTTTGGAATTTTCTTAGTTCTTGAGCTTTGAATCTATCTTGAGTTTTAGATCCTTGGATTTTTATTTTATTTTTTTGTTTACAAATAAATTTTGAGAAATCAACTCAGCATTCCTAAAAGAATGTTGGCGGTGGTTAACCCAATGGAAAATGAGTTCGAACATAATGTTGACTTTAGAGTACAAATCTCTAGACAATCTTCAACTCCCTTAACCATGCTGTATGAAGGGGACAGGGATCCGATTCGCCTTCAGAAATCGCCTTTTCAGATAGTGAATAGAACCAGCCGTTTCTCCATTTAAACTGCGAGAGTAAACCAGGATCGGTAAGCATCATAAAATGGTCCAGAGGTCATACATGTTTCAGTGCTGACGATAGCAGAGTTTACCCAAGGTTGATAAGCGTTCTCAATCTCATACCAGCCGATGGGATTATATCAAAGCCGTAATATCATATCATAACAGCTTTGTAAAGGCCTTACTGCATTTGAGGTGACGTAGTTTACATTTATGAAAATTAAGCCACGATGAGTCAAAACAGATAACGACCAAAGCAGAGAGTTCATATATGCATGCTATGTGCCACCTTGATGCCACTGAGTCACTACCTACACGGCTACACGTGCTTTTTAAATTGTCTCCTACTTGTGGGGCCTACGTTGTGTATGTGAGATGGTGGTAATCGAACTCATTACCATCCGGTGCCATCCTATATTACTTTAAAGAAAGAAATGACAAATTTACTAATGTAATGTGACGAGCAATTACAAAGCTATGATGATACTAAATATTGGTTTCGGCTATAATCACGGTATTTGCTGTCGTCGTCTAATCGTGGCCATTGTTAAAAATTGAGGCAGATGAGATGTAAAGTAACGGTCGTGGTAAGCTCACATTCCTTGCAAGAGTTCATGGTCCGTGGACAATTTTAAATACTCTGGAGTTAGAGACAACTTTACCTCTTTCACAGCTGTTGGAAAGTGTGCTACAGCACGTGAGTAGGCACATAACCGGTCTTCTATCCCTTCTTCAAAAACTATACCTTTTTCCGCAGCAGCTGCTGATGCAAGTTCTGCAATGAGATTGGACACCTACAAACGTATATATTAGTTGAGGCTCTTAGTATGGGAGAACAAAATCAGGTCAAGAATATATCTAATTATCAGAAACTGTGTACGAAGAGTGACACCTGCTGGGTACTTCTGAATACATAAAGAGGACCATATCATTAATTGTTCCGAAAGGATAAGCATCAAAGTCCACTCTCTGGAAAATTAAATCTTGAGGGTTCACTGTCAAATGTTTTTGGTATCTAACAGTAAGTCGTCGAATAGTAAACCAAGCACCTCACGGGCTGCTGTCTATGGCAAAATGAAGGTGGTTGGAAGTGGGCAGACTTACCCATGAATGAAAACTCACTCAAAGAGATTGTTCGTAAAGTGAAGGTGGTGCAATGTCTTTCTTTACCAGTGCTTCGCGAGACTCTCCTGAGAGAAATGGTGGTATACTAAGCTACATATTTTCATTCTCATGGACAAACCTATTTCTAGCTCTGAATTTTCATTAACAGCATTTTTTATCCTTTCTTTCAATAACAATTTACACCAACCCTGGAGCTGAACACATCAAATAGCTCATACAACAAAAGACCAAATTATACCTGACAAACTATATGGATTCAACATGGACTACAGCTTAAAATCACTACATCCATCCCAATTATAATCATTTATTCTCCAAGTATACATATGGTGATTTCTGTAAGAAAATATTTTCATATTACCCTAGCCCGACAATGTTACTTTGAAGAAATTAGTGTGTTCAAGCAAGTCTACGCTTGGTATCATTAGTATGGTATAACATTGAAGAATTCCGTGACTATCGTGTTGGCCTTCAAGATCGTCGTAATGATTAAAAGACGTATTTCGTTCTCACTGGTGAAATTCTTAGATTTATGAGATACGAACAACTATGAAAGCATGTCATCAATGTTCCATTAATCAAGACGACGGCCACATAGTATCCTAGACTCAACTCTGGTCTCAACCTTAGAAGATGAAGGCCAGTATCGACGGACGTCTGAGTGTCTGACCATCAAAATTATTTTGGAAGATATAATGGGATAAAGAAATTTGAAACAATGTTCTAGTTCTAGTTTTACATTGTTTCTGCCTAAGTTTTTTGGCATACATGGCATGACGCATTCAAGCGACAAGGATGATCCTACAAAAGCCTCGTTATGCTTGAGACAATAAGCAATTTCACATTAAAGAAACAGACAAAAAAAAAAGAATAGCCATACCTCTGATCTATACTCCTTCTCCACCACACCAACAGTGGCTCCTGGATGACGGGCTCCAACAAGCATAAATGCTGAAATCCATATTAGTTTCTCCAACATTTGTTTCTGAAAAGCATCTTTATCAAGTACCTGCAAATTATCCCCTCTCTAAGTGTGTCATTTGGATTTATCTACCGCTTAACAAAATCATTGACGGAGCTAGAAAGTTCAGACTATGCGGTCGCTTTAGCTATGGGTCATATTTAATATAGTGGTCACCTGTTCCCTTACGTGGAGACGATATATCAACAACATGATCACTCTCATTGTATCACAACCACAAAGTTAAAACTTCCAATAACGGGCAAGACTTATATAAACTAGCAATCAGATGACTATTAGAGTCACCAAGATGCATCATCTTAAGCTTCTTAAGATTAGGGAGCTTGACAATTCCATTGTTAGGCAATTTATAAGTAGTTTCTTCTCTGCAATTTAATTTCAACTCCACTAAAGACTGGGTTTGAAATATACAGACAGGAAAAAAGAGAGAATGAGATTCTTCTATCGAGGTTTGCTCCGTATTTCTAGAGCAAACCAGCGGAACCCATGATTGTAAACGAGGCTGACAGAGTTTGGCTGTAAAGTACCACTTAAACCAAAACGGAACTGTGGAGCTTCAGCAATGGGGGCTGGCAGAGTATATGGTCTATGGTAGTCAAGAATTCTCGCATCTGTCAGACTAAGATGTGATAATGTCATGATAGCATACATAGATGCGGGTGATGTGGGTCCAGAGATATCGCCAATGGTGAGACAAGAGGGAGGTGGTAGCAGCTGTTTTGATGGGGAGAAGAGAGAGGATTTCATAGAGCAGGGAGTCTGGGAGTGAGCTTAATCTGTCTTGCCGTTCGCTGCAGACAATGTTGATGGAGTTGTTTCCTATCAAACTCATCCTGTTGCACTTCTGAGAGCGAACCTTAAGATTCCTTATGACAAAGTCACTATATAGGATCACACAACTGGGCAGATCATAAAACTCTAATTTATAAAATTGTAGGGACTGATGCCCTTATAAACTATCGATTGCCACTGCCACAGTGCCACTGAACAAAATGCAAGATGAGTCCAAGTACTTCTCGATGAAATTACAGCAGTATAATGGAGTAATTACCTTACAAGTGAGGCCTCCGGCTTGTAATCTTTCTGCTACAGCAGAGGCCCATTTTCCATAAGCTGCAGTTAAACCTTCTGGATTCGTATCTGTCTTGCCATCAATGGGTGGTTCTCCAAGCTTAGCCACTGCAAAATAGGCTAAAACTTGGTCCGCATCTCCAAGGCCATTACTCTGAAACCATGGTTCTAGCATTCCATTCTGGAAAAACACCAAATCTGCTAGATTATCAGCATTCATTTTTCACATCAAGGTGGAAAAAAGGTACAACTTCAGACAGCAACTATGCCGTCCATCATTTGTTTATCTTTGATTTTGGCACAAAGACCAAGGAAATAGAAGGGGCCAATTATTAGACGACAGGTGGACCAAATTGACTAATTGAGCGTGAAAATCAAATCGTGCATTCCTAAAACGTGAGAGCGTGGTACGGAGATTAGGTACCACCCGGTGGCGCCCTATAATTATCCTTATAAGTATTTCTACTATAAAAAGCTAAATAAATGAATGAGACACTCGTAAATGGAATAGTTAAACAAATGAACGGAACAAAGGGAGTAATAGATACCGGGCCAACGAGGTTGAGGAGTAAGTTTGAGAACAGCTTCAAGATCATCATTTCTGGTACAAACTAAGATAGGTCCAACAAAATCAAGGGGTACAGCTTCTCCTCTCTTTATTAACAAATCATCGCCATTACCCATGTCTTGCAGAGCTTTACCAACTCTACCACCACCAACAATAATGGCTGGCACAACCTTAGTTGTAGTAGGATTAGCAGCCATAGCCATGGATACGCAATGTCTTTTTGGAGCTTTATTATAATTATAATGGGGTTTATTATTTATAAGTTTTGATATTGGGTTTGAAAGGTTGCGAAATAGGAGTAAGGTTGTTGAAGTTGGACTGATATTTAGGAGGTTTGCCATTGATATGGTGGTGTGCTGATAAATGGTGTTTTTGGGAGGTGCAAATTTGGAGGTGGTGTTCGTTGGGCCATTTGTTTTCCGTTTTCTTTGTTTTGGTGCTTTCTTGCAGATGAGATACTCGAGTAAGTAGATGATAAATATTAACCACCCATTTTTAAAAAAAATTACGAGTATTATCTAAATAGTATCGACAATCGCAAATTCTTGTTTCAGATAGCCAATTCTGTCATGTTATGGCAATCACCTATAGCTGTTTCTAACAGTTTTAGTCATATTAAGTTTTTCCTGAACTGTAATCAAACCTGGTAAATTATCAACTTTTATTTTCTTCAATTATATAAAACGATTGTATATAAGAATTACTACAAACAAAAATCTGCAAACGATTACTCTCTTGATCAAGTTTCAGGAGTATGAACAAATTCTACACTAAAAAGAGTAAAACTTTGGGTACATTTTTAAACTTTCGCTAACGGCAACGTTTTGTAAGGAGGCCAATCTGCACGGTGTTAATAATACGAAGTACTTCGTAGTTTTATACTTGCATTCGCTCCAAAAAGAGTTAAACTAGGAAAATTGGTTAAACATTCTTCACATTTTCATTCAATGTGGATGGATAGACAGTGATTTCCCTTTTTCAGTGGCCGCAAGCTCTCGTTCTTTTTCTTCTAAATTAACTTCGGACATTTTCAATTTCTTTTGGCTGCCCGTATCTTCTGTCACCTGTTGTCCCTCATCTTTTGAATGTTCTCCGTTTTCGCTAGACTCAGCTTCACATCGTTTCCTTTGAGGAATCACCTGGAAGAACGAAGCCTTCCAATCTTTTATTTCCAAGTATTTGAGCAGTATTTCTAACACTTGATTTACAGTAAGGACCTGCATGCAGTAGAACCATCTCTGTCAAATAACAGAAACTGAGACGTAGAAAGAGCTCAAGGTACTCCGTATCATGTAGCAACAATTCATGATAAGATTAAGACATTGAGGTATTATAGACAACACAGAAAATAGAAAAACTTATATGAGATGGTCACCCCGTATGAAACCAAACCATTAACTGCATAAATAAACGAGAGATATACAAGAAGACTCGCTACACAAACAAATGTTGCTCCAAGGATTAATTCCTATTAGCACAAGGAATATCTACCGATCGAGGTGTGTCTTTTCAAATTAAGCTGGGAGTAAAATAATGCTCCAACTCCATACAAATAACATACAACTTAAACCCAGAAGAGAACGCACAATATTTCATATTAACCTAAACCTATGAGGCAAAAATGGGAGTGCAATAATCATGCCACATAGTCGTAGAACTCATTCACTGTCAAGTGGGTCAGAAGAACAAAATACGAAGTTTGCTTTTTTCTAAAGCTCAAGTTTTTGTGAACATGTAGCGGTTTGACAATCATGGAATCTGAAAGGTTTAAACTTCAAGGCAGAAAATCTTGACACTATAAACATCTTAAAAATTATGATTACAAAGTGGCTCCTCCGTCAAGTCATTTGGTACTCGATGAGAAAACAGTGCCTCACTAATGTGCCCTTTTTTTAAAATTGTCCCAAAGGATTTTTTTTTTTTTTGTGCTAGCGTATTTTTTTTTTTTTTTTTTTTTTTTTTTTTTTTTTTTTTTTGGGGGCT
>JAYMSF010001175.1:0-12653 GCA_036897335.1 Silene vulgaris | reverse complement strand
TATAAGAGTAAATAATAGGCTATTTATGGTATGTAACCATTTGTATGGTACGGCCGAAATAGGCGAGTGTAACCATTTGTGTGGTATGGAGGGAGTACATTGTTTGCACCCATACTCCATCTCCAAAGACTAGAAAACATCAAATTAATCAATCAAACCAAATTTTCACCAATAAATAGCAATAAAATTGACGACAAAGGCCTATGCAAATTCCAAAGATCTTGCCTTTTTTCAATTTCAATTTCAATTTCTATCAAGTATTTGTGGGTCTCGTCGTTTTCAAGTTCAAGTTCATTCAACTAATTAAATTAACAAACTTTGACTTGTCTCTCTATTTTGATTTATATTTAATTGTTATATGAATATATGATAGATAAAAGATTATAAAAGAGGAAAAGAAAAACCCTCTTAATTTCTCTCACAGTTTGAAGCTTTTTTCTGGAATTTCTACTATTTGGGTTAAGGAAAGAGTGATTCGAGGTGCAGTAGGATCGTCAGGGCTCAGGCTTGGATCCTTTTATCATTTCTAGTTTGTTGTGTTTTTTTTCGGAAGTTATGGTCAGATATCTTCAAATTATTGATAGAGTGTGTTCCATCAAGTTTTGACAGAAAGGAGGTTGCAGTATGAATGAGGAAGATGAATTACAGTGAAAAGGACTATGAGTGGGGCCTTTAAATAGAATTAACCTGCTGTTTCAGGTTAGAAAAAAGACCATTCTAATAAAAGATGAGGGTAGTGATAGTTGAGTATATTGTGAGTTATTTTGTAGTTTGGAGTAATTTAAGAAGAGCGGTAATAGTTTGGAGTATTTACATTAAATAACCCTAAATTTATTAGAAAAACCTACCACGTCTTTAAACTCAAGAATTAGTAAACAAATGACATTTCATATTGAAAATGACATACCACTACTACTTCTCCATCATCAGATTCATGCAATTATACTCACGTTTTCCAATCACTTAATTAAATTATACTATTTCCTTGGTTTTATTTGGAATCTTGATCATTTTTAATTTTTAATTTTTAATTAATCAAACACCTTGTGAAAGACTATTGGTTCTCTTTTTTCCTAATCCCATTTCACTAATTAATTATTATTATAATTATGTAAGAATAATACGGAGTATTATATTGGTAAATCAAGTCAACAAAAAATATTAAATTGATCAATCATTATCTTCATCATTTTTGATATAAACAGCTAATCAAAGTTCATACCTTTCTGCTTGTAATCTAATTTTTCTTCCAAAGTTGAGGTCTTTTTGCAGGTACCATTCCTGGGTTTTTCATCTTTTACTTGAATTATTTCATGTGTTTGTTATTACAGTTGGTTTCCCTTAAAACGGTCATATACCCATATCCGTCTTAAGTACGGAGTATATGTTTTGGGTTTGGAAACTTCCTTACTGTGATGATCACTATATGTATTACACCTTTGATTATATTGTAATGATTTGTTTCTAAATTTAAAAAAGGGGTTTCACAATATACGAATATTTGTGTAAGACGGTCTTGATATATCGTAAAATGGACCCTTACAACATTTTTGTGTTATGTTTCATGTTGATAGGATCCATTTTACATAATATTCCGTAGTAATGTAAAACCGCCCTATAGAAGACTAGTTGTTGTCGATATCAGTGTTTCGAGAAGTTAATTTTGTCAGTTTCTAGGAATTAGTTTCTAATAAATCATGATTATTTTGCTTAAGAAACATGATTATGGGTTTGTTTAACTACCCTTGTAATTGTCACATTTCTTACACTTTGTATTGAGTTTTTCCTGCTCACGCAAAAACTCAGCAACCTCTGTACCTTTCATACATAATACATTTGTACTGCATCTAGCTAGTAATCTGATCATATATATTTGAATTTTGAACATTGTTACCGCTTTACGCTGTCTGTCGAATAATTTGTTTGTTTCTCCCAAGCCTGTTTCTGTAAGCTCTATGTAGACCTGCATCTTATGTGTTGTTTAGTAGATGGTCACTTGATTTGAGTTACGTTGCGAAATAATCGTGCTTAAGATTGAGTTTTGTGTTCTGATGCAGGCTGCTGATAATCAGATTGCATTCTGCTAATCTGCTTATATAAAGTTTAGCGAGTAATGGGGTCAGAAGGGCCTGCTGCTCCATCAGCAGTAACAGTTCATGTAACTGGCTTTAAGAAATTTCACGGAGTTTCGGAGAATCCAACAGAGACAATTGTTGGGGATCTTTTTGAGTACATGGAGGAAAAGGGCTTACCCCAAGGGATAATTCTTGGGAGCTGCAATATTCTTGAGACTGCAGGACATGGAGCAGTTGTTCCCCTTCACCAAACACTGCAATCTTCCATTAGCAATAAGTTTGCTGGATTCCCAAATTCTGGGAGAGTTATTTGGGTAAGTTGCTTTATGTAAGTCGTATTTTTCGTGTAGTTTGTCACATTTTCTTTAATGCAGATTAGTTGCTTGGATCTGTCTTAGTTTCCCTTTTAGTTCTATATGTGAAATGGGTTGGGGTTGTCAACTACGTTCACGTTACTCAAATGCCTCTAAGGCTTTCGTATGTTGAACGTGCGTAGCTTACCCTCGTGTTGAAAACGAGAGATACTATTTGACTGACTCATTATGAAAATTACATTGAATTTTGCATTGACTGTGGTATTATGGCGAGCCATTTTTACTTAATTCAGTTACATTCCGAAGTCTTGTATAGTTATATTTAGTTGATCATGAATACATTTTTTGTTTCTAGCATATGAGAGGTTGTCTGTTTAGTTTCTGTTGCAGATTAGTATATCTATTTAGTGCGCATTTAGGGTATATACAACAATATCATCAAAACTTCCGCAATTGGTAGGTTGAGAAGGTGTTGGATGTACACAGTCGTATAGGAATGAATGCTAGTGCGGTTTATTATGATTTATCTGATCTGTAGAGGAAGCAACTTTGCTACTGGAAACTTGTATGAAAAAGAAAGTTTTCTATGAAATCCTATACGGCAATTAAAATGTTATGATGATTTCTGCAGTTGCATTTAGGAGTAAATAGTGGTGCCACACAATTTGCGGTTGAAAATCAAGCTGTCAATGAGGCCACTTTCCGTTGCCCTGATGAAATGGGTTGGAAACCTCAGGTTATATATATTTGTTTCCTGTGAATGTTCTGTTATCGGTATATTTCCCTTTAGCTTACTATTTTCCCTAACTGCCGAAAAATCTCCTGTTAATTCACGCAGAATGTCCAGATTATTCCCACGGATGGAGAGATCTCGAAAATTCGACAGGTAGTTTGATTTTCTTGGCTTGTATTATTATGTGCACGAACGCTTTTCATGTCAATTGCATGATCAAGGATTCAATACTGATGTGGGTTAGATTAATCGTGAAGCAACTTTTTTTGTCGGTGATATACAGTAACTAGAAACTCATTTCTATAGCTCTATGAACTTACCTGTCCATTCCCTCCTTAGATTCACTACATTTTTCAAAATCTTCCTCACGTATCTTAAGACGTGTAGTTAATCCGATTGAATGGATGGAGTATCATTTACCTTTAGTATGGATAAAGAAAAGGAGGAAAAAAGACGGGAGGGTGGAGGGAGCAAAATGGAACAATGTCATTTTCGCTCCAAATCTTTCCGTTGTTGAAAGATATTAATTTACCTTGTTGGAGGGAAATGAAGAGATCCGTTTTCCCTCTAACTCGACTTCGCTAACCAAAGAGTGAAAGTTGCTGCATTTCTTTTGTCTATTCAAAACATAGAGAACCTTTTCCAATGACTCTGTTGTCAAAATCTTGCACAAGTTTGGCCACATCTGTCAAATTATGTCGGTTCTTTATAGAATGGAGTACATCTGACATGCTAGAACATACTACGAAGTATAAAATACATAATATACATCAGGTGACATAAATTAATTTTGGTTTTCTGCACAGACTTCCCTTCCAGTTGACGATATTACAGCAGCTCTGAAAGCAAAGGGTTATGATGTGATAAGATCAGATGATGCAGGTCGCTTCGTGTGTAACTATGTATATTATCATTCGCTCTGGTTTGCCGAGCAAAATGGGATAATTTCCCTATTTGTACATGTACCTCTCTTTTCGACTATAGACCAAAAGACTCAAATGCAGTTCATAGCTTCATTACTAGAGGTACTTGCATCTTTGCCCTAGTATTCTTCCGACATACTAAAAAGTTAAACGGGGCTTATTTACTGAAATACGAAGGAGTATCATATTCATATATGAGTATCTCGCTCGAGTTCTTGTCTCTGAAGCTTGTTTGTTTGTCCTTGGCAAATGTAGTATGAAGAGGGGGATGAATGTATGTCTTTTATTGCTGTAATAGACCATCTAATATATCAAAATGTCTTGTTCTCATCAACAAGTTTTTGTTCGGCTCTAGTTTACTATACATAGAGATATTTTTCGTTGATTCTAGCTGAATATTATTTCCAAAGTTCAACTAGATACACCCAGTGGTTGAGCCGGGATTTGAACTCTGCGTGGGCAAAAGGGGCGAAAAAGTTCAAAATTTTGAACTAAAAACTTTGAAATTTTCATTTTCAAATAGGGGCAAGGGCCAAGCGCCCCTGATAACCCTCCCCTAGTTCCACCGATGGTCCGTACACTGCTCATAATCTAGACGGGATTAGATCTGTCAATGGCAAAAACCGAGGCACTTCGGTTGCAAACGAATTGAACCCACTTACCTAGTAGTATCCAATACCTACTTTGGTTGATCTTCTGGAAAAAGGAATGGTGTACCATAAGTCCATAATCCTTAATCCTAAATGCAGCAAGTCTCCCTTGTGACGGGTATATCCGTCACAAGATTGTGACGGGTCAAGTACTATCCACCTGGACAAAAAAGAATGCTATTTCCTAGACAATTTGTTTTTGTTTTTGTCTTGTCTTCCCATGTGAGCTGTATTTAACTCGACACAAGGTTGCGACGGATATGTCGGTCGTCACAAATGAGAATTTGTGAAAACGAGAATGCAATGTGAAAACGCCTCACACTAGTGGTAGCTGGCTTTGGAATAATAGGTGATAAAGACAAAACTGATGATATTGGTAGCTAAAAAGTCCATGTTGGTTCCATAACGTTAGGAGTTAGGCCTTAGGAATTGGGACTATATCTATATAAATTCCAAATAAAATGTCACTTTTGTAAGCATGCATATAGTAATTAAGCTTATACCACTTTTGGATCAACATTTCAACCTGTAATCTTTTTAGTATGTCATTTTGTGTATGCCCTTCTTCAACTCTCAAAATTGACTGTTTTCTCACCTCTTTTTTTCACGTGAATCGGCTACAAGTGTTGATCAAACTAGTTAGTTCGATGTTCTGTCAAATGAAGAATGTCTGGTCGCTCTCGGGTTGAGTTGATTGAGTCGAATACATTTGGGTTAGGTCGAGTTGGTATACCTTTCCCTCAAGTCGGTCACAATTTGATATTGATGAGTTTGATCGACTTTGAATGGCTCCTTTCGTGTTTTAAAGTTGCACAGAGTTTAGGTTGAGACCCTCTTTGGTAAACAACATATTGGGTGAAATTAGTAGATTCCGGCTTAAAATAAAGTTGATTGCTAATTTCATGTGTTTGTTAATGACATATTCAGATAGCATATTGGTCGAAATTAATATTTTTAAATATGCTGTTACTAGCCGCATATTGTAATAGCCTAACCAGTTTATACATGAAAATGGTATATTTGTCATATAAACTGTTATTTTCCAAACACATTTTCTTAATTCTGCTAATAATCAACTATCATAAATATGCTTCTGCTGAGTTTGGTTAAAACGGTTCATCTTAGATTAGATTTCAAAACTTTTATTTGGTTGTGTTATAGTCTATGTTATTCCGCACTCTACATTGGTCGTTTGTCAGACACTTGAACACCGTGGTTGGAAATGTCGACTATGATCTTAATGAGGAATTGGACCTATTAGCAAGGAGGAGGGGATTTAATACACAAATAGAAAATCCTACGGACTCCGTGACTTCAGACGATGATTGTCCTCCTGGATTCCAAAAAATTTTAAATGCTAATAAGTTCAAGAGGAACTCTAGACCTTCAGGTAAATCTAAGCATAAGATCTCAACAGTTCCAGTGAGTAAGGTGACAAGGTTTGCGGAGAATCGGATTTTGAGAGACGAAATTACTAATGGGGGTGAGATAAATTTGGACGACAACAGTGAACCGTGGTCCGAGGATCACTTTGATACTGATACAAGTGTGGAAGAAATGAAGACCAAAGAAGCTGGAAGGTTGTTAGGATTTGGGGTTGATGGGAGCTTAGACATAAACCAACTGCTTAGATAAGTGTAATCATTGAAATGGGGTGTGTAGCCTGGATGTTTAGAAGGGTTAGGAGTAGAGCTGGTACTTGTGTTGGAGTTTATTCTGATTCCTGAATAAATAGGCATACCTCACAAAATGAGTAGTCTGACAGTTGTTGACGATGGCGAAAGTTTGCAGTTGCTTCTTTATGACATGGTTGATGAATATTGTTCTTGGGTGAAGGATTGTCGAGGCATTAAAGTTATGTAACGTCCCAACTTCATTAATATTATTGGCTCTAAACTGTTTTTTTTCCCATAGCATTTGAAGGAGGGTGAAGCAGGGTACATTCATTATTGACTGTAAACAATGGTTCCCACCGCATTTTAAGAAGGGTGAAGTAGAGTTTACAAACATGACTGTAAGAAGTAGCTGTATGTCGGTGTTGGAGTAGTTTAGGTCTGCAGTATGTGAAGATAAAGGCAGTGGTAATGGCGTCTCTCTTGAGCCAAAAGTTATAGGGGAACACAGGGATGCGTATTCTTGTGTTGGCATTTCTGTTATTGGTGGTGAGTTTTATTTCGTTTTGAAAGGGGAGTTGAGTGAGACGAGTTGACGCGGCTTTGGGGGAGTATTGATGAGCATTGATTAACACCGCAGCATCGGTTATTGAAATTGAACTTGAACGGTGTGAAGAGTGTGATGAGGGAGTGTTTTCAAGTCGGTGGTCATGTTTGGGTTGGGTCGGTTCATCTCAGGTTCATTGTGGGAGGAAAAGGGCTACGTTAAGGAGGACTTCAAGACTTAATGCTTAAATCTAGTACGCAAGATTTCTATGTTGGAAAGGATAAGCAAATCTAGTACGCAAGGGATACAGCTTAAGTCTCAAAAAACTTCATGTTGGGTTAATTGTACAGATGACATAGTTTAACACGTTAGCCAGGACTTGGTGATACAAGAACACGAAATGACCAGTCCTAAACTAGACGAGTCCAAACTGATTTCGAGGAACAACACTGCAATCTATATGTTTCTGCCCGACTGGATTATGCACACCCATACCTACCGGGCTACCAAGACACTATGACCAGAGATGGATTTTGAAGCAAAAAACTAGGATGGGCCAAGATTTGAACTATTAACCTCATCTTTAAGAATTTTATCATTCCACGTTGAGTAGACATCAAAAAAAACCATTGAGCTACGGGGCACAACTACCAATTTATGTACAAAATGTACAGAGCTACAGAGCATATAAAAAATCAAAAATGTCAAAAGGGAATGGGGCCTCTCGGCCCTCACTGACATTATAAAATCCGCCATCAACGATGACACGGTACACAAATACCACATACAAGGAAAACCTCGACATAGGAGGGATGGAGGATGCACCTCATTCATGCTTCCCGCGAGGCTTTACCGGGGTTTTCTTCTCCATCAAAGGGCTGTAATTTCTCTTGCCAGGGGGTTGTCCTATGAATCTCAGGCATAGATAGCGGGTCATCATTCTCATGATACAACTAGCGTTGAAGGTGTTTCTCTTGCCATGTGCTATGATATTGCGGTGGTGTTGGCCCTTGAAACACACTTGGTACTACATTGTGAAAGTGTACAGGGAACATATTATGTAAATGAGCCGGCCTTGTATTTTGAGTTTCCTGTAGTGTTTAGTGAATCTTGGTGAGAAAGGCAATCGTAAAAAATTCACATAGAAAACTTTTGTGCCCTTGCCTCTAGGATGAAAAATATGGTTTTGCGGCTAACCCGAGCAGTTTAAGACTAAAAATCAAGAAAAACAATACACCGCTGTACTCCCACTATTTATATGGATTCAGGACATTTCCGTAGGGCGTGAGTTTTAAAAGAGAGACAAGTGAGAAGGGTATGTTTGTCATGTGGATAATTAGTGGAACCTATAAACTTCTAAATGGTATTTTTGTGTCTTTAACGTCGAAACATATTAAAAAAGGGAAATGCAGTGAACTGGTCGAAAATGCACTGAAACCAATGCAAGGAGTCATGGATAGAGTATTGAACAACACATGTAATATAGGTCTGACATACCATTTGGGTAAACCCGTCTTGTGGTTCAACAGCCGCTTTATCTTTGTGCACTGAACCCTGAAAATTACAAAAATCAGCATTTAGTATTCACTAACTAATCAAGATTGAATTTTACAGGTTAAGTAATGGCATACTAATTTTTATAGAACTTACCCCCACGGGGCCCACTCTGGTGTTCACGTTAATCCTGTCACTAACAACCTCGTCTCCAACCTCAAGTCTCCCTGAGCCTGCACAAGCCTCATTCATTCCAATATATGGATCCCTGACAGATAACCTTGAATGACTAGCTTGAATATCTTCCTCGCCATGATTTGAATAAATTAAAAAAGAGTCGGATCTCAGATCTTTTTCAAAAGAAATATTTGCACTAGTACACCGCTGAAAAGCATCTCTTATGGCAGATACTGCAGCATTATAACTCTCAGTAGATAATGAGCCTTCTTCAGCCAAGATTATGGCTCTTCGACAAAGATCATTGTACCTACGAACTTTAGCCTGGACTTCATCCAACTTTTCACTAATGACATGCCTACTCCAAGCAACATTTGTCCAGCGCTGTAATACATATTTAAACGGAATGCTAAACACACCTGAAACGGAATTGAGCAAAATTTACTCATGGGAATAGGCAATGCATATATAACAGGATTTGTAGCAAGACTAACAGCTATGTTATCCAGTACTTTAAAGGCTGTTCTCATGACTCGTAATGAAAATTGCACCGAAATAATGCATCAAAAACTATTTCATATCATTAGAAGCGGCAAGCGCATATAGAGTATTAAGTCATTCTCCTTTATTCCATCTTACTCCAAAGCCAAATAATTATGAGTCTCTAACTCCATTGGAAATAGAAAAATACAGAAGTTCAGTAGTTTGCAGTTGCATTTTGCAAAATAGAATTATGCTTATAAGCATGATATATTATCATACAGCCGGTGCACACCGTCAGCTACACCATATCCAATGAGAACCTCCTTTTTCATTTCACTTGGATTTCATTTTGTGATTAATGCAAATTCTTGTAAATCTTTCTCATTGGCTAAGGGTGTACAATGATGCGTTACACTGGGTGTACCTACAAATCCCTCTAGTAAACAAATTCTGCATATATAGTAGGAGCACTAAAAGTTTTGAGCATTAATCAAAAGCAGATATTTACATTTCAAAAATAAAATACACACACCTGACATCTGAAGAACAACAATAGCATGCCGACAAAGATAACCTTGGTACTCAAACAAACGGCACAAGCAACTGATATCTGAATTTGACTCGTTCCATTCCACCGTGAATTCTTGATTTTTCTCAAAATCTTTGATAGTATATGTTACAATGTTGATGTCTTCGTTCTCTTTCTTAAGATGGCATGCCGCAGCTCCTAATACCTCTACTTGGAACTTCTTGAAGATTTCATGTGTGTACACCCACGCCATTTGCTTCTCAAAGGGCGAAGGTGATTTTAACTCAGGAGCTTCATGCCATGCTTCAAACTCCGCCTTTGCCTCTTCTTCAAATCTATTACCCAAAAGGACCTTATATTGTTCAATAAACTCTCTTACAGAAGTCTCGGGACTGACAAAATTTTCAAAATAAGAGTTCACAGAATCACATCGTGATGACGTGGACAATGCTGCAAAAAATACGCCCTGAGTAAATACAGGCACCCAGTGGTGGCGAGCTTCATAAATCGATCTTAGCCATTCATTGTCTTGAAGCTTAAACTTCTCAAGTAACTTCCACCATCTCTTTTCAAATATCTCTTCCGTCCACGATCGGTATATGCACTTGCTAAATTTCTTCATGAAATCTTCTAGCCAAACGCTTATTGCTTCTAAACGCTTCGGGATCTTTTCCAAAATATGCCACAAGCAAAAATAATGACGACTCTCAGGCATAATTTCTCTAACAGCCGTTTTCAACGCCTTACTTTCATCAGTAAGAACTACTTGAGGAGGTCGACCACCCATTGCTATGAGCCATGTTTGCAATACCCAGAGAAAAGTATGTACTGTGTCATTTGCAATCAGTGCGCATCCAAGTAATGTTGGTTGAATATGATGGTTGACTCCAATAAAAAGAAGTAATGGGCTCTTATACTTGTTTGTGAAGTATTTAGTGTCAATAGATACGACATCACCAAAGTAAGCGTAATCAGTTAAGGCTTTTGAATCAACCCACAACACATTTCTCAGTCGTTGCTCCTCATTCAAATCAACAGCATAAAAAAATCTTGGATCATCTTCCTGCATTTGCATAAAAAGGTCTAGCAGTTGTTGTGCGTCTCCATATTCTAAAGACAAGCTTTGGCCCTTGTCATGCTGACTTCTCATAAAACTATCCGAACACCCGACATTTTGATAGCTACTAAACTGTTTGGACAGAGAAGCTAAAATTTTGCGTTTCCGAGCACGGACATCACTGTTAAGCGAGTCGCTATTCCTATGGCTTCGAAAGAAATGAGCTTGCTCGGGTAGTAGTTCATGATTATGCTCCTTGATAAATTTATATACATACCACTTTCCATTTGGTTTTCTTTTCACATGCAAGCTTGCCTTGCAACCTATCTTTGGAGAAGGTCGAGGATTTATGGCATCATCAGATTGTTGCTTGTTTCCATACCTAATACATGAAAACTTTGCATCTATAAATTCCTTTGAAGCTCGAGAACGACGACTGCTCAGCTTAGCAGTTCCAAACCCCACAGACTTGGCATATTCTTTATAAAATTCATATGCAGCCTCATGCGACTCAAATTCCATGTTTGCACAAGACCCCAGGTCTCCATTACTCAAAAAACTAGAATCCATTTAGCATCAGTAATCCACGCCCGGACTAGTAGCCCACAGTTACCAAACAACCCAAAAGGTGTATCAGATTACAGCAACTCCCTTGAACCATAATCTTTCAAATGGAGTTCCACAATCGTCATAAATTTCTTCCCATGACCAAGCTCAAAGAAAGGGAAGGGGATATGAGATGGGTGTCTACAAAATGAAAACAAATAGAATAGGTAATCACACAAGTTCAGACACAAAAAATAGTAAATCTATCTGAGAAACAACAGAAAGTGAAAGTCCAAGTATTTCTAAAAGATCTAATACGGAACAAATTTCATCAAGCAACCGCATAACAAATCCAAAGAAATGGAGATGTCAAACAGAAGTTAATAGCATCACAAAAAGCCATCAAAGCTCACTAACTAAAAGCCATTGATTAAGCACCAGTACTGTTGAAATGGCTCATCCGTTTAATAGATCACAGGGATGGAATAAAAATGTGTTAGGAAGGCGGTAGCGCGGTACAAAACTTTAGATAGATGCTATAGTTTTACCATCCCCATAGAGCAATTGAACTCCTCAACATCGGAAAATAATTGTCCATAGCTCCGACCTCTACGGATCTTCATCTATTCCTCCGCCAATTGACCACCTCAATATCAGAAATAACTGCCCATATTACCCCTACACTCCCACTCCCACTCCCCCAATTCCAATATTCTCCACAAAGTACACAAATTATCGATAGCGACAAGCCGACAACTTTGCAGGGTGAGCAAATTAAACAACAGCTATTACTCCCTCCAATATCCATCCCCAAAAGATAAACCTTTGTCACTTCCCCAGTTTTCCCCTATACTGATCATTTGAAACGAACCCGAAAAAACGTATGGCATATTATACCACCCATTTCAATGTATCTCACTTCTCTAATTCATTCAAACAATGAAATGAACCCAAAGAAACTATCTTTTGAGAATCACCAATAAATCAAATTGCTCACAAACTTGATCACATAAGATAATTCATCAATCATACATAATGTTCCATATACCGCCTCCGTCCCAATCATCTGTTTACTTTTAACTCTTCGGGAGCGGGTATTTTAATCAAAGGTAAACAAATGACTCAAATGACCCAGAACATAAATTGTAAGGTTTTAAGCACTTGAACTCAAAGTTTTGCTGATAATTGATTTACAATTACTATTCAACATTGAACTTTAAAAAAAAAAAACAAGCAAAAAAAGACGATCAAAGAAAAGGAGGAAGGACATACCTAGTGAGAGCATATAGTTGAGAGTTGTGGGGGGCAAAATTGGAGGAAAGAAAATGGGAAAACTGTAATCTCAGATGGGTTAAGCTTGTTTCAGTGTAAAACGGGTTTGGGTCGGGTGGGTCAATTGATGTGATGTCAAAAAAGAGAGGGGTTTTGTTCGGGGAATTGAACCCGACGTGAATCGAACACGCAACCTTCTGATCTGGAGTCAGACGCGCTACCATTGCGCCACGGATCCCT
>JAYMSF010001174.1:0-12658 GCA_036897335.1 Silene vulgaris | reverse complement strand
AATGGTAAAAAAAAATGGTATCACTGCCAATTTTGACCGGGGTATTTTATCTCTTCGCATTCTAGTAATGTGAAACTGTTGTCGGAATCTACATTGTTCGTTGTACATGTTCGTATGTATGTTGCTTACTTATCTGCTCCATGTACTCGTAATAGCCAGTTATCTCGACACTAATTACAAACTGATGAGGACAACCTTCCGATTTAAATTTAACAATTTAACGAACTTGAAAAGACAAGCAGAGGCCGTGGTGCTTCTCCAAAGGCAATAACAATATGTATGCCATTGCTGTTACCTATTGTGAAGCAACTCAATCGAGGGAGGTTGGATGAGAACTGAGAAGGGTGTGATCAGCAGCGCTAGTAGGTCGGAGCAGCATGTGAGATGTGACAGTAACAAGTTATTTCGAACACGATGTATCATCATCAAATGTAGTAATTCTGCCAAACATCATCCTACCGGAGAAAGTGCCTACGTTATGAAACTAGAAAATGTATGTGCAAGAGTTAGCATTATTTCTGCACAAACATTTACGCCACACTCAATGGCGGAACCAGAAATTACAACAAAATCTTGCAAAGGTGGCTGCAAATATCTTGGGATTTATAACATCATCAATTTCTCCGTCTTCCGTGGCCCTTGGATCCTTTAAAGTCGACTGCAGGGCTTTTTAACCATTCAAGTTGCATTCCAATAAAATCACACCTTAAACCGAGTTAGTCCATTCAACAATTCACCAGATTAAGTCCTCATCGTTTCACAACAGTCCACCTTAAAATTCTTCCTTTTGGGATCCCCGTATTTGTCTTTTCTTCAATCCGCCAACACTTTCCTCAGAGCATAACTAAATCAAAGCCCCGCCTACTGACCACATACATATATACGTGGTGATATTGACCAAATCCCAATCACATAGGGACATACTCTGCAATGTTGGTCAATCATCACTGACAAACCTTCATCATAGTCACTGGCCGCACTTCCCATCGTTCTCCAAATCTTCCTCTTCATGTCTTATTTTTCTTTTCTTGACTAAATGGGGCTCTGCCAATCTGTCATCAATGTCAATCTCGGCACTGCAATCATCGCCATGCTGATTTATCATCGAACATGGATCATGGGACTCAATAGGTACATTTAAAATATCAGATTCTTCTGCAGCATCATCAATAGAAACTTGACTTGATAAACCAACATTGGTATGGCTATTCTCATCCACACCATGGGAATTCCTCAGAATATCAGCGGGTAGAACACCATGCATTTCAAATAAACCCGATGGAGACAAACACATAGTTGATGGGTCGATATCCATCTCATCATGGAAAACACTCGAGTTCCCATTTTGTCTCTGTTGCTCAATCTCTACCTGATTCACATCACCAACCTCATCGATCATCCTCCCATTGTTGTCAAGGCCTCCGAGAGCGTTCATCTGAGTTTGCAGGTAAGCCGTCAAAGAAACCGCGTGATCACGGATCAAAGAATCGTGATTCACACAACCAAGTAATTTGATCAACACCTGCTTGTATTGGTTAAGGCTGAGAGAAGGCTTTTTGGACTCTCTTTTACGACATAACCTAGTAACTTTGCAAATATGCTCACACAAGTAGCCTCTTTCAGACCAAGAGCAGTTACAAATCGACAACTCAGAACCAGGGTTCAATACAACATGGACTTTGTCTGGAGCTTGTTGGTCTGAGACTTCCGCACATTCATCTTCAAATTTAACATCAGAGTCGAGAATTTCCAATGAATTGCGCCAAGATGTTAATCCATTAACCCACTCATCTTTCCGGTACCGAGAAAAATCATGCTTTCCTGGATACTCGTCAAGCCAAAAGTGCGAGTGCACTTTTGTGGCCAGCTTATCAATTAACCAATCTACACGTTGATATACACCAGGATCTTTCTCATTTAATACTCTGAGATTCATAAGCTGATGATAAAATTCAATTGATGCACTTGTTTCCTGGCTGGCAAGTTGAAACCTTTGTAAAGCCGAAATCCAGGATCCTGCAAGGGACAAACCATGTATATGATAGGTACAAACAGATAAATTTGGGAAGAATAGCAAATCAGTAGTAGTTCATTACTCATTAGGTTATATAATCATATGTTCATTTTGACGAAAAGAAATATACCACGGCGAAGGTAGAAAACTATCTCAAAATTTAGCATAATTACATGAGACAACTTACTGATAAGCAATTTCAGAAAAATGCCACAATAAAATGAAAATGATCTGATAAGAGTAATTCGAGTAAGCGCGGGGTGCAAGTTATTAATATTAAATTATTAATGCTGGTACCTAACCTATTCTGGGGTACCACACAGCTTTAAAATATTCCACAAACGTTGAGTTATCCACAAAATCTTTCATAAAGTTGTCAATTGAAGTCAAATTTCCTCTCCCAGAACAGATCTCTGACACAATGTATCCAAGCCTCCTTGACATTTGAAGTCGCATTTCATTTTGAGAACATCTTGTTATTAAGTTCTTGTGCCACGAGTGACGAATACGCCAGAGGGACATCATCACAGAGCACTCGAATACATCCCTGATCGAAGGGCAGTTACATATATCAGCAAGATACATTGCAATTAATAGACTGATTATTGAAACAGTAACCTTTGGCATCGAAAATTAGCCAGTTCTTCAAAAACACGTGTAACAAAACAAAGAAGACGACCTAGAAGAAGTCCAATGAGTTTACACTCGTTGACTAGTTTGATGTTAATGGAAATACACCACTCAGGTCTCAAAAATACTCTACGTTGACAATGTACGATAGCTAAAGTGGTAACTTGGCAGCCATTGCAACCACAAGAGTCGAATATTCAAAACTAGCTATCTAAGAAGGATGGTATTATTCTTTCCAGCAAGTAAAATGCTACTTCACATAAGTTTTCCTGGTAAATAAGTCAATACCATACCTAATCGCCATAATGTCAGTCAAAGGATCATCTACAATAAATCCCGCCAACCTCCAAGCAGGATTCTTTGTTAAAACCCTGTTGCAAAGAGCTCTCATCCATTTATATGTATCCCCACTTGAAAATCTCGGGGATATAACCCAAGCTACTGGAATAGGCTTATTCTCTGAGTTGAAAACAAGAAGGCTGTGTACCGGATACTACACAGATTAACAAAGGAAAGAAAAGTCATTTTCTAATTTGGAACATAATGTATGTCACAAGATTTAGAGAAAAACAAACCTTAAATTTGTTAGTCCCGAACCTCGAGTCAGAAGCAAGAAGACTGTGATTACCAAATTGAATCATTTGCTGCAACTGCCAGTCAGTCTGAATTCCTATGGTAAACGGTTCAGAATCCGAAAATTCCTCGTAAAAGAAAACACATGTTGGATGGCTATCCACCCACATGCCCAGGCTGACGTCATCATCAGAATCTAGCTCATACTGAGATCGACGTATACTTCTTTCTTGTCTTCTTACATACCTATGAGTAAGAAGGTCATCACGATTACGAGGACCTCCTTGCTTCTCAACTGATTCATTGTGTCTTTGCATAATCGTCTCCACAGATACACCAACATATAAAAGAGAGTGTACCCGCAAACGAAGTTCTTCGGACATGAAAGGAGAAAACATAGCAGGAGTTCCAGCTGCCTTTTTGTCCTGAGGGCCATGACAGATTAACCCTTTCTCGTCGACATGCTTGTCATGATTATATATGATAAGGGCACAAGAAGGAGCAGCACAAAGGCGCTTAACAATGATGCGACAGGTGCATCCCCTTTTTGTATTAGGGCGTCCAGCAGATTTCTTCTTTGACACAAAAGTTCTACTTGGTCGCACACTTCCACCTTTTCTGTGATCATCTGGGCCGAAAGAACACCAGTACCTAAAGTTTGGAAAGGTCATTAACAAATTTAGATCAACAACTTTTTTTCGCCCGGCAGCACATCGCCATTTTGGTTAAGAAGTTAATCACATTGGTGAAACTAAAGGACATAGGAACTCACAGTATGTACTCGAGGGTACTATCAACCTTCACCTTGTTTGTTGCGTCATGGCACTTCTGTCTCCTTGCCTCAACGTGAAATCCAGTTGGACAGTCTTTGTTGGAAGATTCACCCTTGATAAAATCATTAACTCTAGTAAACGGAATCAGAGCAACTCTGTCAATATTGCCCGTCCGACCTTCTACCTTAGACCAAACTAATTCAGAAGCGCAAAACTCCAAGGTTGGAGGGCTCTGTACAGGAAGCGAAAGTATCTCATCCCATCTTGCCATGTACACAAGTTGCAGTATAACTCAGATAGCTGTCATTGAAAGCAGATTAACATCAAGTTGTGAACGAAAATGGAATCAAAGACCCAGTAGATCACAGCACAGCAAGTTTGTACAAAGTAACCGAAGCCTAAACTTACTGCCGGCTACTTCCGACTAATTAATGCTAAGAACATTGTCAACCATAGGTGCAGAAAAACCAGTAGTCCACAGTTACATGCCCCTCTAAATCAATTAAACAACAGTAGAAACACAACCGTACTTAGATATATGCCTGCACACCTACTAGGCTACTATGGGGAGAAATTATACCTACAAAATTACTAAAAATGATCAAGGAGTCTTACCTACTACTAGTTGTAAGCAGTAGCTAAATGGGGCAGGGATTCTAGCAGGGATGGTCGTCCCTGGTCAGTGAAAAAGTTTCGATTTTTTCAAGCTTACCCTCATGGATTACTAATTCCCCACTAAAATTTCTGATTTTTTTTCCCCAGCCCACAACCTCAAACATCAAATCTTGGTTCCGTCACTGCTCGTAAGTAACAAGTAATCAAAATATCAAAGTAAGGCCTATGTTGAGTGAAAAATGCTGCCATTTACGCATTTACAAAGAACGAATCCTCCAAAAATCTCCTACATTACTATCAACTTACTGTGCAAAATCAATTCAATACCAGAATTTCTAATTAGAGTTTCAAAAATTGGGGATTAGGGTTTAAGGTACTCAACAAAGAACTCAAATTGCCAACAAGAATCTGGAAAGCAAAGCAAACTAAAATCAAATAAAATCAATACGGTAACAGAATTATTTAATTAGGGTTTAAGTAATTGGGGATTAGGGTTTAACAAAGAAGTAAATAATCAATTACTAATTTTACCACATAGAGATAATCAAATAAAATCGAAAGTTAAGAATCTAGGGTTTACACAATAGGGAATTGGGGAAGAACAAAGATAAAAGAGTTACCAAATTTTAGGGCTTAAGGAGTTGAGGAAGAGAGTTCGTAGGCTTTGTGAATTGGAAAAAATGAAGTAGTGGGGGAGAAAATAGAAGTAAAATGATGCTGACGGGATTCGAACACGGAACCCGAAATGAGTACGAAAATGAATTAGAAGAGTTAGGACTTGGGAAGTTGGGACTTCGGAGTCGTGGCCTCGTGGGATTTGATGAAGGAATCGGGATGTTATTTGGGCGGGGCGGAGTGGTGCGAATGTAGATATAGGCTTTTTGCAATCGTGCTTGTCAAGCAAAATTTATACTATTTCATGTGCCACATCGGTTATCACTCACCGAGTGCAATATATCAATACTACTCGTTATATCGAGCCGCTAAATATTCATAGCATGAATTTATGTTATAGTTTTGTTATAAAAGTTGACATAATCGCTATAAATTTTCAAAATATTTTGATTTCTTTTGTTATGATAATTTAAGATTTTGATTGCTATTAAACAACATGATAAAATAAACTTTTGAAAATAACTCTTTACTATTTCTATATACTTGAATTGTAGGATCATTGAACTTTTTATCCTCGTGCTAATAGAAATATGTGAGCAACCAACATGCCATACATTGATTATAAGTTAATTAATAACCGATGTTTGATTTTATAAGTATATATCAATTAATTTAATTGATAATGATCAATGAGGTTATCATAGATTCATAGATTTAGTCTAAAATCCGCTTTCATCAAAATGTTCTTACAACTCCGCTTTAAAAAAAAATTAAAAAATTACCAATTCAAACAATATATGAATTATTTTAGAGAGAATAAATATATGTCTTCAAACCGCCATTCGGGATGGAGCTACATAGAAGCCCAATTCTCATAAAACATTGAAATTATTGATTCCTGATACCCGAAAATCTTTAAAAATGCGATCTCAACAAAGATGCTAACTACGATAAGAATTTTTGCTATCCCAAAATTTCGATTCTGGCTACGCTCCTACTGTCATGTCACATAAAATAACTAAAATGATACTAGATCTACCTGAAATTGACTAGATAACAAGCTTAAGTAAACAAATTGACGATAACGAATTTTTGAATTGTTAATTAATTTAAAATGAAGGTCAGAAATGAAATAAAGCTATGTTGTAACTTGTTAATCAGCTATTCACTTTTAAGGGCAATCATTATTAACCAATTTGATGATGGTGAACAACCCTAACATTCATTGCAAACCCTATTATTTACAATTAATTATTTATTTCTTTATTCATTGTGTCAAAAATTTAATCCAAATTCAACAACCGATCACAATTATACCTATAATTTGCGTAAAAGCATACGATCTTCATTATTTTGCGCGGAGATCGGGAATTCACCTTGCAACTCGAACTAGTAAAATACAATTATGAATTATATATACGACTCTTCTAAAGTACTTTTATGACATGAAAACGAAAACAGCTCTTCTAATGTACTTTTATTAGGTGGAAAATTTATAAATTAATTGACATCATACTAGTATACTAACTTGACGAAAATTAATTTCCTTTAATTATCTGAATAATTGATCATTATACTTCATATTTAATTTGTGTAGGTCAATTATCAATGTATCGAATGCGACGAGTGCAGCCATAAATATTGTTGAAATTTGAAAAGGCCCATTTGGAAAAATAATACTCCACGTTTTCTGAATTTTCATAATTTAAGATAAAAGCGTATTATTATAAGTTATCAAACCGATCAAGATTACATTTTTCATTGAGCCGAGTTTGGACGGGTTAAATCATAAATTTATTTGGGTCTACATCACCCTTTGCAGAATTTTGCTTTACTCGAGTCATTATCACATTAGTTTGTTATCCGTCATTCTATTATATAGTAACTCATTTTAATTTTGGTTGAAATTTTCATGTTTAGTACCATATAATTAGATCACATTGATTTGTCATTTAAATTAAAGCTACATCTATCTCTTTTAGTACATCATTAAGCTAATTATTATCATACCACCAATAAGAACAATTAAGGTCTAGCTAAGATGCATGTGATGTAAATATATACATCAAACTACTCCCAAGTTAGCAATAGTAGTACATTTTATCAATAGTACTTAGCTACTTATAATCAAATCAATCTAGTTTCGTTTGTTAATTTCCCGAGTTTGATCTAGTTAAATTTCAGATGAATATACGATCTGATCAGGTTTTGTCACGTTAAACCGATGACCGAAACTTTAGCAATTTTCCACAAAAGAGATGCAAAATACAACAAAAGCATAGATATCCTAAGATTCCATTTATACACCTGGGAACTCATGTATGGAATTGGTGGAATTAATGGACAAAATACCCATAATTGATGGATTGTTTATAGAAATAATCCAAATAAAAGGTGGTGATACAAAAATTGTTCTGTAGTATACTAGGAACACATACTACTAACCCCATGCATGATGCTTCCAATCAAGTTTGCCACATGGGGACTTTCAAAATTCAATGAAATGTACACATTTACCTTCACTTTTGCCAATTTGAGGGACCTTTTTTCGTTTAGTCAATCTCCCTTAACACGAGCATATTCATTTTAAGAATAAAACATATTTAATATTACCCTATACAGATAAATAGAACAAGAATTTGTCTTTCCCCATGCATGATGTTATTTACTTATCCACCTATTTAACTTATTTTATTATTTTAAACGATGTATTCCTTTTAAATAAGAATTTGGGGTGGTTCTTTTCATTTATTTTCTCCAATCTCCTGTAAATCTCCTTGTATTATGTGACATCGTTTTTGGGATTATATAAAGCCACTACTACCCTTTATTTTTCTCACAATTATGCAACAAAATACACACACACAAAAAAGCTTAAATACTTTCTTCCTTATTATGGAAGCACATAACACTCAAGCTTTAGACATTTTCTCCCTTACACCTATTTATACCACAAATGTCACGACCACAACCATGATATCATCAAATGCCGACTTGGACAATGATGATAATATCGAAAAAGGGATGAAAAGTGTAAAATTAAACTCAAGTAAAGAGGAAAATTGTGTGAATTCCAAGGAGAAGAGAAATGTTAACAATTGTAAGAATGAAAATAACCATAATTACAATTATAGAGGGGTACGTAGGAGAAGTTGGGGTAAATGGGTGTCTGAAATAAGAGAGCCTAAGAAAAAGTCAAGAATATGGCTAGGGACGTATCCATCGGCTGAGATGGCAGCTCGAGCCCATGACGTGGCCGCTTTAGCCATTAAGGGTGACAATGCAATTCTCAATTTTCCAAAACATGCTCATTTGTTACCTCGACCTACTTCAACCTCTCCTAAGGATATTCAGGCCGCAGCTGCTAAAGCTGCGGCTGAAACTGAGCTGGTGATGGGCATACATTACGTGAGCCCATCCAGCTCAGGTTCCTCATCAACTACCACTAGTTTGTCTTCATGTGAAGCCAACTATGAGTGGTCTAGCACTATGGGGTCCACCCGGCACGATGATGATGAGTTGTTTGACTTGCCTGACCTTGTACTTGAGGGTAACAGTTTAAGGAATGAGGGGTATAATAGTCTTTCCACATGGCAACTTGCTCAAGGAGAACTAGAGGGCATGTTCGGGCTTGATGATCCGACTACCCGATTGTTCATGGGCGGGTTTATTTGACAAGTAGCTAGGTATAGTTACATTGGTTCACTCTATATTTACTCCATTCGTCCAAGTCAATAGTTTACACTTATCTTATTTCCCCCCCACAAAATAAAGCAACTGTAAATTATTCACTGGGACAGGGGAAGTAATTACTAAAAAAGTTTCATTCATTGTGTAAAATATGGTCAAGAATTTTTGTTTTTTGTACTTCGTATTGTAATGATCATGTCTATAGTACTATAGAAGTAGGATTCACCCTAAACACGACACAAAACGGGTCAAATAATCAAATCGAGCATATAATGTGTCTAGATTTCAGCTTAAAAGTTAAATTTGTATAAGAAAACACAATGAAATCAAAGTTAAGATCGAATGTACCAATTATAAATTCAAGCTCGATACAGAATTAAATTAATAAATTTTCAAAACATTATCTAATGTCTTACGATTTTTCTTTTTAATTATTATTATTTCGGACACCCTTGTGGGATTTTTATCTTTGAAAAAGTTCTAACAATTAAATTTCCGAAAGAAAAGATAAATGATCGTGAGTCGTGACTCGTGACAATTACGAAGTACAACTTAAAAATCAGTAATTTTTGCCCAATTTGATGTAATATGAAGGATTGGCTTTATGTTGATATTTTGTTATATTAAGGACTATAGTTTTTGGAAGTTAGTTTGTGCATTTTCTCCTTAAATTTTTGACGTGTGTGTGGTGTGGAAGCTATCAAAATTGATACTTTACTCACCAACAATCGTTTGCAAGATATTTTATATTATGAGGCCGGTACCGGTGTGTATATGGCCATATGGGTAATAATGGCTTGGGTTTAGATCGAGTTCTATCGATCCTAGCTAGACCTGTGTTACTACTTACTAGTGTTGGCTAGTCGTCTTGATCAGTCGGACTCTTTCGTAGATTTCAATGTTATTCAAATGACTACGGAGTATTTGGTATATATCGTTTTCTCAAGTTAAATAGTATTTACGACCACTATTAGACCTAATAATCACACATTAGGCTTAATTAAATCAGTTAATTACAATGGATGATCACGATAAATTGATGCTTAGATTAACTAGTAAGGAATTGATTGAAGTTAAAGTAGGGATCTCGATAAGTCAATTCCATGATGGTGTTATCGTTCGTCCTTAAGTCTGAACAAAACCAAATGATCTAAAAAAGAAAGATTAGACGTTGTTAATCTATTAGATAATCGTTCACTCACTCTCATTACAATCGAGTTTAAATACTACCTACTGATGTAATATGCACATTTGATCTTCGACCTTTCTTCCAAATTTTCGTAATGTCAATAATTAAACTATGGAGCAGATCAAGGACAAACTTTTTTTTTTTTTCTATTAGCAAGAAGGAATAAAACCGGAAGACCTACATTGAGTAGAATCCCTAAAAAGTTCACAAGAAACAGGAAAAACACCAAAACAAATAAAATAATGTATCATTTCCAAAATAAGAGAACTTGCGCACTAGATTCAAGCACCAAGTCTAAGAGTCCTCCTTTGCATAATCCTTTTTTTTCTCCACGATCTCAATGATTGCCCGTTGTTTACCAAAGACGAACTTGACACTAAAGTAAAGTACTTTTTTGCTAATTTTCACTTACTTGACCCTTTTAAATATACCGCAGTTGCTCACTTACTCTCAAGTAAAAATATATCGATCTTAAAAATAAAATAAAACTACTAAGCATTCGCCTATAATTTTGTTTATCCTATTAAATATACCGTAGTTGCTCATTTGCTTATTACTAAGCATTTGCCTATTATTTCGTTCATCCTATTAACCGGTATAAGTTAAAACTATATACCCATCTTAAACAAGATCTCTCGGAAACACAATTTCGCCCCTACTGTAGATGATAGAAGCCCTCGTTGAACCCATTACCTATTCTCTAGGGTTACCCTTTGAGTGAAGGACACGAATATAGGAAAGTTCACAGATGGCAGACATATTATTATACGATGTATGAATATGCATCATGCATGGCCACAACAATGTCAATTTCAGGCTGTCGTAACTCACATTTATATGCAATTACTTTACTACTGTGTATTATGCAATCAAGATGTAGTGGTTGAGGGTTGTACAGTTATACGCTACAAAACGTCTCACTTTAGACGCTCATTTTCGTCTGAAGACTTCTGACATGTTGTATGTGACTATTTACAGCTAAATGTAACGAGTTTAAATGGTAGAGAGTAATATTTTACCAGAAAATGTGATCCGGTTTAAATGATCACATAAGGCCGTCTAAAATGAGAATTAGTGTAAACGCTAGGCCATGATTTGCTTTTCCTCAGTTGGGTACTTATCAACGTACTTGTTTCGCACGAATCATTTCCTTACATTTGTATAAAAACTAAATGTCGATGCCGTGGTCTTAGGGGAATCAGGAAGTGGACTTGGAATGGTGGTGCGGGATCATACGGGGAGGGTGGAACAAGTGGGGGTCAAACAAGTTCGAGAAATGTGGAGTTTGGAGTTCATCGAAGCAAAAGCTGCCGAGTTTGGCCTTTTAACCGTGAAGCATATGGGTTTGGATAATGTGGTGTTGGAGTCGGATTCGAGGACCTTGATCACCATGCTGAAGTCAAAGAATTTCCCTGCCAATTACTTTGGAAGAATCGGAAAAGTCGTCCTTGATTTAGCTAATACTTTTGATTGTATTAAGTTCAATTTCACTCGTAGAGATGGGAACGCCGTGACTCACAGTTTGGCTCACATCTTACCGATCACTTATACGACGCGCTATTGGGTTTGGACAGTGCCAAAGGGCATTGTTTCTCTTGTTACAATGGAGGATGTTGGTTTCACTTAATCAATCTAATCAGTTTTTCCTTTCAAAAAAAATAAAATTTAGCATTACCTCAGTAGCTCAAAGCTCCCGTAAATTGCAGGGTAAAGGGGGGTCGGATATATGCAGTCTTGTTACCCTTAAGAAGGTTATATGCGTCTTAGGTTTAAAACAAGCCAAATACTTATTTTGTTAGATGAGACAAGATTTTTGTCAAACTCCAACATTTTACTTTTTATCACATGCAACTACTCAACCCCCCATTTAATGTTTATTAATCCTATGTGATAATATGTTATTGCGTATTCGGATCAAGGATATTCATGGAACAAGTTATTATATTTATTTATCTTTTCTTTTTTAAATGAGCTCACGCGATATCGTGAATAAGAATCGAAATCTCAACTTCATAATTGAACTAAAAGCACTCTTTTAGCTTGAGCGAACTTTTACTAAAGTGAGCGAATATATTCGATGAAAAAATGTACTCTCATAGAGTCATAGTCTCATAGGATCCAAAAAGCAGTACAAATAAAAAGAGAACATGAAACATGTGGTCGAAAAAGTAAAAGAGTGGAAAAAGATTGGGTCCGCACTTTCACCGACCGGCCGACCGGTTAAATATTACTCACATGAGTAAATAAGATAAAAATTATAGTGCCTAAAGTTCACAAATAACTTGTCTTTATCTACTGACCCGACATATATGAAAATATGTGCACTCCTCAAGCCCCCGCAAGTTGGGATGTCAATTTCAACCGCATCCGATCGGAGCCCGATCCACCAGATTCTAAAAAATGGATAAAAACCCGACTTAAAAGGATGATGGATGGATGACGGATAAGTTGGATGAAGAAATTTCACCCGTCAATCTGTCATCCATCCACACCCGATTTTATTATTTTTTATTATTTAATGTTTTTTTTACATATAAACACATTATTAAGATATAAAAT
>JAYMSF010001173.1:0-12658 GCA_036897335.1 Silene vulgaris | reverse complement strand
CTACTCAGAGGAAAAGAAAAATGGAGGGGGGGGTCATTTTTATTTAGTTTTGTTTTGATGATAACGATGTTTTTTTTTTTTTTAATTATGACTCTTAATTCGAGAATTGGTCAACTTAAATATGTGTTGTTTTTATTATTGTCAAAATTGAAGAATTTTTTCGTGATGACTCTGATCTCATAATATGGAAATGTCCTATATAACAATTTGTGTAATTTTGCAAATTAAGGTGAATGACACTGTCCTATCGAATAATCAAGTATGTTAATGAAAAGTATGTAGTTTTATTTCGACTCCCGCATTCATTAGTATGAATATTTTTGAGGTTACAAAGCCACAATAATCCGCAGCTTCGTAGGAAAAAGTTAGCAGTAATTTCCATAATTTCCTGATGTCGCTTCATTTCAATATCAACTTCATGTATGTGTCGGGAAAATGTACATTTTGCAAGCTACACATTGTGTTTGGCTACGAGCCATGATACTGGAATGTAAAACAATCTATTTCCCGGTTGCCAAGCTACGCACTTGAAATTACACAATTGTACAAGGCTACATGGTACATGAGTAAGCACACAGATAAATGAAGACCCCTTAAAATGGCTTAAATGAAGACCCCTTAAAATGGCTTATACATTTCCACGGATGATAATTCTTGCACCATGGGATCACAAAGCCAATGACTGAAGTTCACAGCTCTTAATTAAGATAGGATTCCCGATTTCCCGTGGCATTAGTTAAAAAAACAATGACATTATCATTGCCCTAAATTTATAGCCATATAGTTCAGTCCGTATGTCATAATGCCTTATTGTCATGAAACAGAATGTATAATGTATGTAATAATTATAAGATTTATAACTAACACACGCCATAGCCGGTTGAGTAAAACTCTCACTCGAGACTTGAAGGTCACCTCATACTGTAAACAACACTCTAATACAAATGCAGGCGTAGATTCAGAAGGCAGCCCATCCAGCTGCACTGCTCTTTGTCGCCTCTGTTCCAGCTTTCGAAGGAAGATTCCGCTGTAGACAGCATCATACATGTCACATAAGCAAGCTTTGAGATGAACACGAAAAAAATCGATTATAAAAATTTATCTAGAAGTCTCAAGGAGTACTACAAACTGTGCTCTCCGTTCCGTGCCAATGGTTTACGTTTACTTTTGAATTGGTCGTCACATGCAAAAGATTAAGGGAACACACACTTGTTCTACACTACACGATCATATTTAAATTGGCTGGGGTGTCCTAAAACCGTTTTGTAAGATTCGATAATATATGAGTGGGGTAACAAAAGAACATCACATCAGATTTCTGCACTTAAAAACCTACCTCAAGCTGAGAAAAATCAGACAGAGGATCGGCAGTATGTCTTGCACTTTCCTTTGAACCTTTCAAACCGGAGGTAATCCTCGTAGCAACAGGGTCATTTGGAGGTGGTGGTAAGGGTGTACGAATCTTTCCAGATCCAGGAGGTGGAGCCAGACCCAGAGGTTTTGGGTTGCTGGCACTTGAAAGCCCACCCGACTTGCCAGTTGATAGCATGCCCGTCCCACCTACTGGTTTGTGCTTCACATTTATACGTATTGTTTCACCTTCCTGTAATGACGACGACTAGAGATCAGTAAACAGGAGAGATAATGATGATGAAGAAAACATTTAAGATAAGGTACTGCCAAAACCTTAAGCTACTCCGCATTAAAGTCCACAGCTGAAAATTCGGAATCATTTTGAGAAGTTAAAGATTATCAGCTACGAGCTATCAAAATTTAAGCCAATATAACCAGTTACTAATTTAAACCCTAACTCAGAACCAACTATGTCTTGTATGGTTCACTGGCTTCAGAGGATCATAATAAGCAAAAGTTGATGAGTGATACAACAGAGAAAATTGGCATGCAAGAGTATAATGCCACACAAACAAACCATCAGACTATTGATTTCACATAGCTATAATTAGTGGGACAACGGAAAATAAAAAATTTCAATTCCTCACCCCTGTTCCTCGAAAGGGGCAGGAAACATGAAAGACCAGTTGTTTTACCTTCTTTAATCTTTAAGGTGTAACTAAATTGTCAATGCTCAATAGAATCAAGTCATCTGCCAAAATCAAATTGATACACACTGACAGGGACATAGTTAGCTGAAGCTCAACCAGAATCCTACACTCGATCGACACCTACATTACAACCACAAAATTTTGCAAAGCAACCCAAACAGCTCCATCACCTCACATCTTCCAAACATCAGCACCAAGAATAGAAATCACCTACCACCTAATCAATTGAATTACGCAGATCAATAAACAGGAAACACAGTAGAACACATATTACTAATATGAATCTTAAACGAAATAACCCTCAACCTACATTGCTTTCAATCAATGTCAAGACTGGCTACACCATAAGCTCAACTGTTATAGCATTTGATCAAGTATGATGTCAAATGCCAGATCCCTCAGTTCCAACACGAATCTCGAATGCTAGATCGCTCAACTGACACTACACACAATCAATGTATAAGTCCATAACATCAAGATCAACAGTACCCTTGCCATTCACTTTCCGACTCCACTTGATCAAGACGATGTAATATCTTATACAGTACTCCATATCTCAAATCAACAGCAAGCTCTATGTAACAACTAAACACAGTGCAACAGCACGCGAACATCATACTGACATACTCAACTGCAACTACAACCAAGCAATACACTTTCAAATAATCACATAAACTCAGCTGAAATTACACTGATCAAAATTTATTTCATAACACACAAAGTTCGATCAAGCATCACAACTTCCTTCATCTGTCACTATACCTAAGATCCATAACCAAATTACCTTGGCAATCACAGAGCAGCTAAACCCTTCCAGTTAACATACATCAATATGTCTCAATTCAGCTGTATGCACTAGCATACTTTTGAATCAAATAACATTTCCGAAATTTTTTCATGCTTATAACCGATGATCAACAGCAATTGAGCTTTACCTTAACAATCATACACCAGCTAAAACTGATCAGCATTATGCAGTCAGTTAAAACAAACAAACACACATTACGTCAAGCGTAGCACACTTCCAAATCAAATTGCATTTCTATCAATTACAAAAAAAATCAACGAAATAGAAATTTTACGTACTTCAAACTGATGATTTACAGCAATTGAACTCACCGTAACAATCACATGCGTGTACTAAACAAATTCAGTTGAAACACCACACAATCAAATTAACCATATACTACGTCAAGTACTAGTATACTTCTAAATCAAATCGCATTTCTATCAAGGACGAAAAATAAACAAAATAAGAAGCTGAACTCAATATTTCGCATACTTTTAACCGATAAACAACAGCAGGATGAATGTCAAGCACTAGTATACTTCCAAACCAGATCAGATTTCTATCAAAACAAATAATAGACCAAATACAAGATTAAACTCGAAATTTCGCGTACTTTGAACTGATGATTAACAGCAGGATGAATGTCAGTATACTTCGAAATCGAATCGCAATTCTATCAACAACAAAAAAAATTAACAAAACATGAAAATCAAACTCAAAATTTCGCACATACTTTTAATCGATGATTAACAGCAGGATGAATATCAATACCCTGTCCATCCTCGCCGCCATTACCACTACCACCACTACTATCCCTATCACTTTCTCTCAATACATGTTTCTCATGATCAGAAAGCGCGACATTGAAATCAAACGCTTCGTTTCGTTCACCAAAACCTAATCCTACAAACGCGTGTTTTCCACGTCCGTCTTCGATCTTAAGGACGAAGTAACGGCTAGAATCGAGCGCCGGTTCAACGGACTGATCGCGGTGACCGGCGGCGACGATACAAGCGGCGAAGAGATCGCCGGAGACCGGATCTTCGAGTCGGATTTCGGCGCGTGTGCGGCATGAAACGACGCGTAGGCGACCGGACCAGATCTTATCGGATTGAAGCCATTCGCCGCATTTGTAACCGCCTGAAGTTGATCGTGGTGGAATTTTGAAGACGGAGACTTCGCGGATTACGAGGAGTGTGTGCTCGAAGGTTTCTTCGTCTTCGTCTACAAGGAATGATGGTGATGGTGATGGTGTTTCCGCCATTGTTGTTGTGTTTGGTAGAGCTTTGAGCCTTTGGTTGATGGGTCAATGGTCAGTGTTATTATGTGTGTTGTTACTTGTTTAGGAGGGAATTATTAGATTCGGTTGAAATGAGATAGACTAGTCTGAAGTAGAGACTAGAGATGGCCATTGTCAATGAGGTCCATCGAATCGGGTTGGGTCGAGTCATTTTGAATCGTGTTTATCACGTTATTTTGGCCAATTGGAGTCATGTCCTCGTAGTTATAACTTATAAGATTATGTTTCAAAACAGTCATATCGCCATATCGGTTATTTTAGGTAGATTATGGAATAAGTTTATTTTTTAGTTTGATTATTCTCAAATGTCTAATTAACTTCTGGTTGTATTTTCTGAGTCCGAGTTTTTATCCCTCCTTCTAGAGGCAGAGCCACAATTTGAACTTAACCGACGCGAACAAATAAGTGTATGACCTAGAACACAACACGAATCTGACACGAAATTAACATGGCTGGGTTAATACTTGATGTCTTGATGACCATTTAATAAGTGAGTTAACACGAACATAATACGATATATAATTAGGCTGGGTCCGGGTTGATACTCCCAACACGAATTTGATACGGATATAGCACGGCCTAATTTGCTTGCCGGAACTAGTATAAGATAAACTAGAAAAATGGTCGAAAATTCTAACTAAAACTTCAAAATTTCATCCTTCAACGGACATTATTGCTAATCCCCTAGCTCCACAATGGCATCCATCTAATTCAGTAGGTGGATATTAACACAAAATGAGGAGTATAAGACAAACATAACTGTTTTGGGGGATGATGGTGACATACGAGCTACCCTCTGTCAATTTCGTTACCAACCAATCTACCATGGAGCATAGAGGAATCTACTCTACTCCATCTATCCTTGAGCCTTACTCCGGAGTACAATTTGACATCACTATGAATCGACACAAGGACTAGTAAGAAACGGAATTCAAAATAAAATCAATCCGATAACCCTATAACTAAACAAGGAATAACAGATTCCTTTGTGTATCTACAAATGCCATACATTCAACACTGGTTGAAGAATTAGACTCTCCTACAGTCCTACTTGGATACAAAATTGCAACTGCTCCTGAATAATCACACTTGATTGTACACATTGGGTCAAGAACTCAAGATAGAATCGAACTGAATCAAAGATTATAGATCTCAACAAAAATGAATATCAGCAGCTGCGGAAAGCCAAGAGATACAGTTCGAACAAAACTACTGATATTCAGGCTTTAGAACCCAAAATGAACCATGAGGGCGTTTCTCTAACAAAGCGATTTCTTTCAAGAGGCTTTTAAATAGAGGTAAATCATTCGATGGGATTCTATTTTTGAAATGCTCGACAATTGTGGCTGAACTCGTGCTTCCGCCTCTCTGTTGGATGAACGTGCAAATCTGACGGACCAAAACTTCCGGCTGCACTCCACCGAGATTCTGAGACGCCCTAGAAGTCCCAGGAATGGATCCATTGGGCCTTGCTGTATTATTGGGGCCAGAAGACAAGACAAACTGATGTTCGAGCCCATCACCAACTGCTGTGGCTTGATTCCCACGAATTCGGGCCAGTAAATCAGCTGATGACAAAGCTTTACCAGAAGCAGCTCCTGCTGCCAAACTATGTGACACATGTTTTCGCGTGTCTGGTTCTAATCTGGATTTGTTAACCAATTGTGAGTTCACAGTTGACCCAAACTTCTGACGGACAGATGATGGAGCACCAGCGGCCCCGGACTTCCCGGTCCAGGTTGGGATGGAAATGCTCTCTTTGCTTCTAAGCATTCGCGACTGGCGAAGGGCTTCAGCCGCCCTTTGGGCGACTTGGGAAGCTTGCTCGTCCATCCTTATTTTGTCCTCATCATGTGCGTCCATTATAGCATCATGGTTTACGGCACTCTGGGGCGGCAAAAGTCAAGGAAAATCAATTAGTCTTCTGACTCCTAAAAGACTGTCTCCTTTCAATATACCACAAATTCTCATATTAGACGGCCTCATGCTAATTTTCAAAAGACCAGCCCATATAATGGGTAGCTATGACTTTAGGCGAAATTTTTAGTGGGTTACTGGGTAAGAGAGAGAAGTATTTTAGCTTACTGGGTTAATCTCACATTATATTAATGTAAACCCGTCACATGGGAGATCAACAGTCCATATCATATGAGACCAACCCATGTAACCCATTAAAAGCGCATCACCAGTCACCACACCATTTACTAGGAAATCAGGGTCAGTCTCATGATAATCTTACCATGAGGTCGTCTTACATGAGAATTTGTGAAGGAGAACAATGGTATTGTGATGCAAACACAAGGTGAAGAGCTCCTATTATGTGGATATGAGATTATAAGCATCAATACATGAGGTGATTTGATATGCCAACAAAAAAGACCTGAAGAAAAAATACAGCAAATGTTTCGGAAATCTTACATGTATTCCTTGCGCCTCAAAGAGATTCTTTAAGAAATTTGTTTCATCATTATTTTCTTTGCCAGTTTCATCATTACCTCTTTCTTCATCGTCAGAACCCTGCAGCAAACCATTATTTTCATCCCGAATGGTGCCGTTTGCAAGTGGTGCAGATGAGGTAGAGCCATTCTGGTTTTGCTGGTCATCTTTTTCAGTGCCAACAACATTTACTTGCTCAGATAATTGACCAAAAAGGTTTGAAGTTTCAGTTGATCCAGCATGTTCCTCATCGGTGAGAATAAACAAATCCTTCAAGTCTCTGGCTTTAAAGAATCTTCGCTGCTGAGGATTCTTCAATATCTTATTGGTTAAAAAATGTTTGTAGATCTGCCTATGATACACTTTTTCCTCTATCGTTCCACGAGTAATTAATCTGTATACCGTTACATCACGTTTTTGACCAATACGCCAAGCACGTTCCCTGGCCTGTCACAAGCATTATATAGTAAGACATCATGGTTACCAACATTTAAAACAGATCCTTCGTCCCAAGACCCAAAAGTTCTTGCTCGTCCCCAAAAACATTGACCACAGAAAATACTAGCCTAAAGCCTCATTAGGGCTATCAAAGTAAGTACCCCCTTCTTAGATGGAAAGATACTCAACCCCCATAAATGAAACGCCTCAAACTCAAGGTACTTCCTCAAAGGAAGAAAATGAAGTCCCTCTATCACTAATTCACAATCCAGATAGTTTACATTTGCTATTAGATAGATTTTTATGTGAATGCATGCAAGTGGGCTAAGGAGACTCACAGTCATTCTCCACCACACATAATGTGAGTAAAAAAGAAACCTAAACTATTGGTGTAGATGGACTAAACCAGAATACGAAAACTATAACAGTGGGAGTATCAACTAAGGTAGCAAAACTAACCTGCATGTCCGTTGAGGGATTCCAATCCGGGTCAAAAATGATAACTCTATTTGCACCAGTTAGATTTGTCCCCAAACCTCCAACTTTGGTAGTTAATATGAAGATAAACACATCATCCGAATTATTAAATTCATCAATCAGTGCCATTCTATGTTTAACTGCAGTGTGACCATCCATTCTCCTGTAGCTATACTCGTTTGCAATAAGAAAACTTTCTAGAATATCAAGCATTTGCTGAGTTTGTGCGAATAGCAGTACTCGGTGACCCTGCTCTTTCCACGTCTTCAACACTTGAGACACAACTTTCATTTTACCACTTCGTTCCGGATTACCATAGTCTGGATTACTTGAAGAGTGCTCTCTCTCCAGGAGGTCCGGGTGGTTGCATATCTTACGCATCACATCAATACCGTAAAGTGAATTTCTATTACCGTCAAAAATTTGCTCAACCTCCGAACTAGCCAGAAAAGCTCTATAAGTCGAACGCTGTTCAGGCGTTAGACTGCAGAAAAGAACATGCTCCGTCTTCTTTGGAAGCTGTGCGTTTACATCGGCCTTCATACGTCGCAGTAGGTAAGGCATTATCAGATCACGCAAAACAACTGCACACCTGTGTGATGAGAAGACAAGAACTTCACAATACATTTTATATACATCGCTCATAACTAGACTTGGCAGAACTGACGCGACGGAATTGTCCCCTATCCACGAACAAAATATGTTCCCATATCTGAATTGACCGGATTTGATCATACTCGATTCAATACTCCTAATAACACAACCGTAACATACCGAATCTGGGATGACCCCAACATAATATGAATGCAAATATATCTGAAATCACCAAGCCCTTATCGACCCGAGTGAATTATTTGTCAGATCTGCTCATAACTGGATTTCTAACTACCCAAAGTCTAGCTACTCCAGAACTTAAAAAACTTTTAATCACTTATCGATATGAAACTCAACTATACCAATATCTATATCTCTACTAAAATACACGAATAAAAAACAAAATTAAAAAAAACCAACAACCCTCCACAATTTCAAAACATGAAAGAACGCACTACCACAATGGCATAAACAGCAACAGATTATACCTATAAGCCGTGGATACTTGTAAGGGAGAAGCATTAGCATAGCCTCCAACCTGTATTGGTACTGCGAATTCTGCTTCAAATACAGGCAAAACGCCTAATTTCCCAGGGAAGACAAAATCAAACAATGACCAAAGTTCGGACAATTTGTTCTGAATCGGAGCTCCAGTCATTATGATACGATGAACTGTCTGAAGCTGCTTGCACACAATAGTGACTTCTGCATTAGGGTTCCTGATACGATGACCTTCATCAAGGACTGCATAACCCCATTCAATATCCAATAGTTTCTCCCCAAGTATACGAAGTTGCTCATATGTTGTAATAAGCAACCCAGAGTCTGATTTTAAAACCTTGTTTATCAAGGCATCCCACTTATTTGTACTTTTAGAAGTTATACCTCTTTCATTATCACCATCGGACAACTCATCACTTTCGAAATCACTTTCATCGGATTCTGATTGTTTTTTCTTCCTAGGACCATCCACCGCAGAATCATGAAGAATCTCCACGTGAAAGCGGGGATACCATTTTTGGGCTTCCCTCTTCCATTGCCTTAACAGTGTAACAGGGCAGACGACTATGCTTGGTGAGTACATATTACTAAAATGCAATGACCCAAGAAATGATAGCACCTGAATAGTCTTCCCAAGACCCATTTCATCACCAATAATCCCTCCAGCTCTTTGGCAATGAAGTTCCCATAGCCACTGGACGCCAACCTTTTGGTAATCAAAGAGGTTGTTAAACATGGTTTCAGGAATATTCAGCCCACCTTCAAGTGTCACCGAAGCAGGTTCGCTGCCATCTTCATCCATGACATCATGTGTTTCCGACCTGAGCTCATCAGCTGTGTTATCTGCCATTTAAGAAATATAACAACATAAATATTCAGTGGTTTTTAAGAAACAAACTTAGCAGAGTCAAAGTGGCAAAAATCTCACAATCATTGCTCTTAATGATAGAAATTTACAGAGACAGCATGATATAACTGGATACGATGTACACTATAAGAAATCCTTGAGCATCCTGGAGCAGTAGATGAATAGCATAGTCACGTTCAGAACAAAATATAAATAACAAACAAGTATTCACCAAACTACCAAAGTGTAAGTACGATCACCATGCCTTTTCGCTCTTTTGTCAGAATAAGGGCTTGCCAAATTTATCTACTTTAATTTTGCTGGAAAAGGGGGTTCTGGTAAAGTACAAGTCAGGTGATGTCACGACAGAAATATGCTCCGTAGCGAAGAGACGGCATTTCCAATCAGGCAATCATGCATGTGCTCTCAGACTCAAAGAATATATAGGTTTACAAGAAAACATGTGTGAGTTGTCTATGAAGTATAAATCAATGGTATGTCTACAGACTACAGCCTAGACCTCTAATCAGTGTAATCACCATAACGATAAAACTCTTAGTCTCTTACTGAAATAAGCCAGAAACGTAAAAAGATCACCACACAAATCTCTGTAAGCAGCAAGTCATTTGGCCAAATAAAATAAATAAATAAACTTCAAGTACAATACCAGAGCAAACTCAACAGCCTTTATGAAACAATATATGAGGACCATATTCGATGACACATCCATGCAGTCTGGCAAAAAAAGCTGAGTGAAGACAAACTTACATACCAGGTTCAACTCCCAAAGTATCCTCTTTAGCAATACGCTTCCTCCATTTCTTTCCAGCCAAAGGTCTTCTTTTTCTCTCTGAATCATTACTCTTCTCCCCATCAAACTCTTTTGTACTAGAGACCTTAAACGGTCTTTTTAGTCTATTGAATGAATGAGTCGGTGCATCAAGTTTTGGAAGATCCGTAGGGCCTAGAAGCTTTGTAGTTGGACGGGCATGTGCAGCCTCTGCCAAAGAGCGTGCCACTCTGGCAACGCTCTCAGAGGCAAAATCATTCGTGGCATTCAAATTCTCCTGTACGCCTGACGTTCCTGGTTGTTGTATACTACGTTCATAGCCCTTCAGCTTATGAAAAGGTGTCAAAAGTCCTTTACGTACAAGCTCATCCCTTTCCTAAGCCACAAAGTTGTTAGACACCATATGCTTCATGTAGTTTAATAACTAGATTGCCTGAAACTTAGAAAAATTAACAATAAACACTACAGCAACAAACTAATCAACTCACCGTTTCAACAAACCCTCCAGATGCTGCATTAAGAACAGCATCAAATTCATCATCCTCTTTGTATGAAACCGTCTTCTTTTGCCTTTTGGACTCTTTGCCCTTACCCTTCCCGTCTTTGGGTTTGCTCTTTAATTTCGATTCTTCCCTAACCAGATACCGCAATATCTTATCCTCGACCCCGCCACTTTTACTATCTTTACACGCACTCGAAAGTTCTTTACGTAATTCAGCCCTCGTCTTTTTAAGACTCCTTAGTCTATCAGCAGCCAAAGCATGCTGAAGGGTATTATCCTTAGGAATAGTCTTATTACTTCCCATGGTCTCCTCCAAATCATCCTTCTCACCATCACCACTCTCAGAACCAGGCTCGTCATTGCTACGCACACTTTTTGCTTGTTCAACAGCAGATGCCACTGCATCAATTTCCACATCTAGCGCCCTTAACTTCTGCAACAACTCTACTTGGCCTGAAGACGAAGGTTGATTCTCCGCTGAATCATTGCAAACTTCTTCTGTCACTCTCCTCTCACCTTGCAAACTACTTTCAACATTATCCCTAGCCTGCAATGCAATATAAACACTTCACAACTTTAACTTCCACTAACTCAGTTCGGTTAAATGCTAATCCCCCATACCAGTTACCACTTACCACTCACAATAATCTACAATTTCAACAAAATATTTTACCCTATTCCGCAATAGTTTCTCCATAAAACCAAATTACCATCAACATATACAAATGCAATAACCCACACCAATTTTCCATCTTATCAATCATGTTATTTACGACATTTTTAGCGCAATTTAGTCCATATTTTCAATTACATTACTAGATACAAATCATCATACAACAATAAACGCATCAATCAACGACTATTTTGAACTCATATCACTCACAAATTCACAATCAAACAACTAAAACCCTAGATTTCAGTTATATTATCCCTCTCATTCCGATAACAAATCGCATTTGAATACAAATAATCGACGAATCATAGATAATTCCACAAATTTGGCAAAGAGAACAAGAATTAAAGAAGAAATAACCTTATCTAAAATGTGTCTTTCAATATCTTCAGGATTTGCAGAAGTAACCCCCAAACTATTGAGCAAAATTGCGTCCTCTTCTCCTTCCTCCATGGAATTAATCAATTATCAACTAAAATTGAACATCAATTCACTAGAAATCAATACTTTTCCTCTGATTGAATTGCCGATAAACCCTAGCTTCGTAAGTCGATTGAGATTATCGATTTCGCTGAAAATCCGCGGGAAAATTAGGGTACGGGAGAAGGAAAATAGAATTGGACGGAGTTCTGAATATCGACCGAGACAAAGTATGATTTAGGACGACTAAAGGCGCGCGCCGTTTAGACTGTTGAATGTGGTTATGTGGGTTAGTTTTTGACACCATTCCATATTTGTGCTAGTAGCCTAGTATGGCCGGTAACGATATCCGTGAGTACAAATTCTCATTTAAGACGATGTTATCTGTCTTAAACTCGAGACGACTCAAATATCCTAACATTTGTGTATATAGACAAATATATTGTTTGCATACCCTTGTTGCACAATACTACAGTCGACTAGACTTAAAAAAATTTATGTCTACCGACTCGTCATCACAAATCCAATAAGTTTATTTAATTGTTACACTTAATTTGAATCTATAATGTATATTTCATTCATTAATTATAGATTATTTAACTAATTATTAATTTTACAATATATTTTGGGTTTTGTTAGGAGCTTGTCTGGTAATTTGATGGTGGTCATGAGTGGGAGTGGTTGACAGCACTGAGGAGGGGGCTGGCAGCAAAGGCGATGGTGGGTAGTGGGAGAAAATCAGGGAGGCGAAATGAAGGAGGGGGGGGGGGAAGCAAACCAAACGTGTATCAAGAGGGGAAAATTGCAAAAAAAAGGGGGCAACTGAG
>JAYMSF010001172.1:0-12662 GCA_036897335.1 Silene vulgaris | reverse complement strand
TAACTGCATTGAAGTCCCTTGGTTTCTGGAATTAATATATAGTATTGATTGATTGATTGATTGATTGATTGATTGATAAGGTCAACTTGGTCTAACTCGGTCAATTCCTCCCAAGTTTAAAATCAAAAACTCCGAGTTAACTTTTTGTACATATCTTATTTATCGACTTTCAACATTTTACTCGTTAGTACATCAACCGCAATATATATTTATGTTGTGTGTCACGGTCTCGCATTCTTAGCCGGATTGTGGCATAAAGATGAGAACCGATTTTCATTGACAAGCACCTCCCATAGAGGCAAATTTGATAGTTCCTGACTTGTAGCACGAAACATTACATGTGCCAAATAGCGACATGTTTTCTAAATGCCTAAAAACATAACGTAAACTAAAAACGAAGCTCCAAGATTCAACACGGAGGAAGTAGTCTTGGAGTATTAAATGAAACAAAAAACAGAAATGAAAATACATGAGTACAAATATGAAATCTGTGGGTTCGAAGTGATCGGACCGCGCGCGCAATTTCAGGAATTATCAAGGATTATGTGTCTGAAAATACGGATCCTTACATTGTGCTTTGACTTAATAGATACATTAAATTACCCTTTGATTGAGTAGCGGGTGTTGGTGATTTAATTGAATCGTTATTATCATTTGAATGCAATCCAGATTTAAACCAAGATTTTAGTAACCATTGAAGCGTTATAATGTGAGTTTGGAAGTGTCGGCGACACGCTCATAAACCATATTTGAGCTTGTAACATTTGGACAAATTATAATGCAAATGGATGAAAATTGACGAAGTCTAGGTTATATTACGCATTTGTTGTGGCCCCTGCAGGGGTTCATACCCCGGTGGCCCGAGGGTGAGTGGCATGATCATACGTAGTCGCAATTTACGCTATCGTGTGGTGATTAACACGGTCCCAATATGGAATTGGAACCCCGTTCATCCGGGGTGGTCACATTCTTGATACTTAGCCAGTTTCTTAAGAAATTTGAGGGCCTTGTCTCGGCCTCGGTCGGGGTGTGAGAATTTGGGCACAAACCTTCTTTTGGCGCTAGTCTGCGCCAATTGCATTTCGTAACTTTGTCCCAAAAGGTTTGAAAATAACAAGAGTGTTTTCCTGATTTGTGCATGATATTTTGTATATCCTACACCTTCTTAAAAGTGTGAGAGGCCTCGTACTGTTCACTAATGAACAGTGTTCTCCCAAATGAACAGTTTTTTGCTTGTCCTTCCTTTACCTCCCAACCCTTGATCTTTGCCTTTGATCTCTGCCCTCAATTCATTCCAATCCCTTCGTTCATTCTATTCATACCAGTGCTCTATAACCCTCACCGTCTTCACCCACATACTCCCATTCTTTGTGTATTTGATTGTTGTACCTCGGTCCTTACTTAGTTGGCTGTTTGCTTCGCTTCAATTCTGCAAATCGCTCGCCATTTCTAATCTAAATCAAGGCTTCGATTTGGTGAGTTTCTACATTTCTGGTGTTCATTTCTTCTTGTCTTTCTCCCTTTTTCTGGAAAATTAGGGTTTCGTCGATTTCAACTTCATTTGCCATTTCATTCCCGTTATCTATCATAATTATCCAATGATAAATACAATCTTAAAGTATCTATTTTAATTTTAATTTGGCCCTTTTTTTTATCTTTGATTTCCAATATCACTGTCAATTGCAAATGTGAGTATCATTATGGATCAACATGTGGGTTTGGGTTTAAACCATGTTTGTATTATGCTAGAGGTTTTTGTAAAAATGGAAGTTCTTGTAAGTTTGTTCATGGTGATGATAATTATGATGCTTTTGAGCAGTGTCAAGACGAACTTTTTAGGTCTAAACTTGCTCATCGATCAACATAAATTAGCTGCTGCTCAATTGATGGCTAATGGTGTTAATCTTCCTTTTAACAAGTTGAATTTCCTCCATTATGAGGCTCGAAGGTAGCTCCTTTTGTTAATTTCTCGGTTTTGTCGAGTTTTTTAGGAGACGGTTTTATGATAAGAGTATCGGGTTTTAATTATTATTAACTCATTGTATGATGTTTTGCATTTTGAGGCTAAAAGGTAGCTTCTTTTGCTAATTTCTCCCTTTTGTCGGCTTTTGTATGAGACGGTTTTATGATAAGATTATCGGGTTTTTATCTTAAAATCACGGTTTCAAATTACCGACTTTTTGTCAGGCATCAATCATTCCCACCTCTAATTTTTGAAGCAAGGATTCTTTTCCTTGTATTTCAGCTTTGGTCTTAGAAAAGGGAATCGGTAATTCAAATCAGAAACAGGAATTTTGTTTAGTTAGCGACTACAGGGGTACAGGTAAAAATGACAAGTAGTCGAAGTTAAGGTAACAAACTGATAACAGCATCAAAAATTTCATTTGCAGATGAAGTGTTAGATCCACTAGCTTTAGCTGTAAAGTAAGTAGTTAAGTACAGCATCCTTGACAATCAAAACTACACCGATTTGCAGAGTAAAGGCCAGTAACACTTGAGCAGATTAGTACACTTATGGTGTTGGCCAAGAATAAGGTGGGTTTTATCACGGATGAATGCGCTGCTCCTGCAAACACAGATCGAAAATACAGCCAATGGGTTAGGTGTGATCTTATGGTGTTTGAAGTGGATTCAACATGCTTTTAATCAGAGTTTGCGTGAGAATTTCAAGTACTGCACATTCTTGATTTGTATGAGCAAAAGAAAGAACCCAACAAGATTAAGCAAGACAATCTTCCATTAATTGAGTAATGAGTACTATAATAAAATGAAAAGAATTTGGGAAAGTCTTGATAAAATGGATCCCGTTCCTAGTTGTACTTGTGGAATTACGTCGAAGTGTACTTGTCAGTTGTTAAAACGCATGTTCAAACTACACTTTTGTCGAATGACGTGTACTCGATCGAGTAACATTGCCCAAACTCGATCGAGGAAGTTAGTATTTGAAGACTTTACGAAATTTCCTTAAGTCGGTTTATGTTTACTGTAAACAGGAAGTTCGTGTAAATCGTGCTTAATAAGTAGGTTACGCTTTTAATAATTTTGGAACCTTGAAAACTTTTATTAAGCGTTCTTAGCTACTCGGAATCCAGATCTACGCAATCTAATCTTTAGTTCATTAATTTCCCTATTTTGATAATTGTTACTCTTTTACTCTTATTTTTATCATTTCAAAGTTTTCTCAACTGCTTTGTTTGTACGCTTTTCACATTTCACATGCTTTTAAAAATGTTTACGTTTCATTTCAATAATTGTTACTCTTTTACTCTTATTTTTATCAATTCAAGTTCTAGTTTTCTCAACTTCTTTGTTTGTTCACCTCATTAGTTAGTTTAGATATTATGAGTAGCTAAATCACTTATCTAGGGTTGAGTTTAGAAGGTGATTAATTAATTGATTATTAATGAAATCGCATAAACTATGGTTTATTTGTTGTCGTAAATCTAATTAATTAGTTAACTAGTATCGCAAATTAGGATTATCACCGGCCGAGTTAGGATTAATAAAGGCTACGACAATTGAATAGAATAAGTTTAATGACAGTGAAGCCAATGACCGCATGTTATTCATTGAGTCGAATGATCTTATGACCTTAGATAATTTGATTGAACCTATAGTTGACTAAATTGTATCTCCATATAACATACCCAGTGATCCCGATCCCTAAACTTTTTAATATTATTGAATTTGCCTTTTATTACAATACACGTAGTTATAGCAAAATCAACTCAAAACCCACATAAATTGTTACTATAAGACGAACTTAAGAACTAGCAAGACATATTATTATCGCCTGCATGTAGATTCGATATCGTACTTATCGTCTATTAGGTGGTATTGAGTTATGGTTACTTTGATTAAGGAGTACTTATCGTCTAGGAATTAGATCACTCAATTCTTGAATCATCAGAGCGCGCTTATGCAGGCATTCATTAGCGATATGTCCGTAGCCTTGGCACTCGCAACACCTTCTCAATCGAACATCTCTCGTTTTTGTCATCGCTCCTTTCCCATGTCCCTAGGCCGGTTCTCCTTTCGCGCATCTTTAATGCTTAGTGTTGGGCCTGCAGGTTTAGAGACCGAATTCGAGCGCTTTGAGTAGTCTCGATTAGTCGATTGTATGTTTTCTTGCTCTTGTCATGCTTCTCAAATTTAAGTGCAACTGTGCAAGTCGACACACATCGTCAAAGCTATCCTAATTTTGAATCTCTACTTTATGCGCCAATGATGTATTGACGCCTCGAATAATCGTGCTGTTCTCAACTCTTCTTTCTCCTCTAAATCGCATACTATGCTCAACTTCTCAAACTCCTTGACATAATCGGGCACACTCGAATGATCTTGGGCTAACGATGTCAATTTCAGATACTGTTCATGCTAATAATCTTTCCGGAGAAACCTCTTCATAAGATGTTTCTTTAAATTCTCCAAATTATCAATTTTACTCTTCTTGTCCTTTTTTTTGTTGTTTCTTCATATTTTCTCATAATATAATGACACATGTTTAGTTAATTTCAAAGTAGCAACTTTAATTTGTTTATGCTCGTCGTACTCCTTATACTCGAAAATCCTTATACTCCTTATGCTCGTCGTATTCCTTATACTCTGTTGCATTGGTAAAACTTGCAGTAACAATATCACTGCTTTTCGTATTATATAAGATAACAGAGAGAACACCTAAATCTGACGAAAAAGTCACTATATAATCATTGCACTCAAACACAAAGTATTGAATATAACTTACGAGTACAAGTGTGTACAACCGTCTTATACAAGTCGATCAACCTCTTATTTGTGCATTTCTATTTTTTTTCCCTTAAAAATGTCTAGGAGAGAATTCAAAAGGTCCCCAACTTTTTGAAAGACTTGTAAAATGGAACCGGAGTTCCAACTTCCAAGATGAGGTGTGTTTAGTAATCTACAACACATTTTTCCCGCCAAAGGGCAGCTTTACTATTCCCAGTATAATAAAACACTCTCAACTCCCAGTATCCCACCATTATACCGCCAGATTAGGGTTTATAATCACCCAAATTAAAATCCCCAAAATTCAATTCTTCCTTTAATCGACGCAATCAACATGGCCGATTTATCCGATCAGTTCAATTTTTCACAGCGCGCCATCACCGCCGGCACAATTCGTCGGATTAAGTTGGAGAATTTCATGTGTCACTCCAGTTTAGAGATTGAATTGGGTGACCGTGTTAATTTCATCACCGGTCAAAATGGAAGTATGTTTTTTCAATTTTAATTGATTCAATTAATTGTGATTTTTTTGTTTTAATGTTGTGCCCTAGTTTTTTTCCCCAATTGAGATGATTTTTGGTGTTTATAGGCGGGAAAAGTGCGATTTTGACTGCGTTATGTATTGCATTTGGTAGTCGAGCTAAGAGTACTAATCGCGCCGCGGCGTTGAAGGATTTTGTGAAGACAGGATGCAGGTGTTTTGTTTATGCTCTCAATTGATTGAATTTTGTTTTACATTTTTATGCGGCTATGTTATTCTGGTTTGTTTTAAGTTTCGGAAGCGTTTGGTATCGTAAAATGTATATGAAAGTTGAGTTTGGTGTTTGTTTTGGGCAGCTATGCTTCTGTACTGGTGGAAATTAAGAATGAAGGAGAAGACGCATTTAAAAGAGAGGTTTATGGGAGAAGCATATTTATTGAGCGCAGGATAACCGATTCGTCCACCTCAACTACCGTGAGAGATTATCTAGGTCATTACTTGGCTGACTTTGTATAGTGTTAGTTTATTGCTCAGAATTTGTAAGTGGTAGCTACAGTTCCACAGTAGTCTTTAATTGTTAAGACTCTTGAAGAGGCTTACTGGATGTGTTTCTTCGACTCTTACGTATTAGAAAATCGCTTTGTTCAGTTTTATCTTTTATTCGCTCCCTTATTCCCATTTAGCATGATAACTTTTGTGATATTGTATTGTTTTAAATTCTTGGTCTATGTTATAGTCTTCATGTTTTGTATTTTCTTGGGTGTTAATTTGAGACCCTGTGACATTGATTGTTCTTAAGTGCTGTCAACTGAAATCAAGGTGGTAATGGACCTTCCCTGAACATTGTGTTTTCTTGGACAGGTAGGAAGATCTCTAACAAGAAAGACGAGGTTCGAGAACTTGTTGATCATTTTAATGTGAGTCCATCTTATACACACCTTCTGTTATTATGAGGAAAGAATCGCATGCAGCTTTAAGTTATATGTCAAAATTTTGTAGATTGATGTTGATAATCCATGCGTCATTATGAGTCAAGACAAAAGCAGGGAATTTCTCCATTCAGGAAACGCGAAAGACAAGTTTAAGGTACGAGGCTGCCTCATGGGGATTAATGATTATGTTGACATTTTTGAAATTTTACTATTATGCTCGGGAGTACCACCTACCTTTTAGTTGTACAGTTCACTTCAGCAAGCAAATATCCAGACTGCTGTTGTCCTTGATTCCGCTTGCTTTACTTCTCATTACTGCTGACCTGTGCTCAGCTAGTTGGCGTAGTTGTCACTGTCAACTGTCAAGCATGCTGTACTTACTGTATTGTTACTTTGCAGTTCTTTTTCAAGGCAACTCTTCTTCAGCAAGTTGATGAGTTATTAAACAAAATTGAAGAATTCTTGGAGACGGCACATGGATATGTCCTAGAACTGGAGAAATCGATTGAGCCAGTAGTCAAGGAACTCACTGAATTGCAAGAGAAGATTAAGAACATGGAACATATTGAAGAACTCGCAGAGAGGATCAAAGAGATGAAGTTTAAACTTGCTTGGTCATGGGTCTATAATGTAGACAGAGATATGATAAAGCAGAGGTCAATTATTGATAAAAGAAAATCACATATCTCCACATGCGAAGCAGAAATAAATCAAAGACTTGTAAGCCATGAAAATTTTCAACTTTTGGAATTCGATTCATCAATTTATCTAATTTTAAGTCTGACCTCATGGCTGATTTGTTTTCTGTCATAGTTATGTCTCTCATCGTTTACGTTTTCTTGTGCTAATAGCATACTTTCATTTGCATCTGGGTGATCTTTTGTACTAGGGACTATATTATTTATTTTCTGAGTACTGGATGTGGTGACAGAGGTCCACACAATTCATATATAGGTTTCCGCCTCTTTTTTTAGTTCTCATGACAAGTTTGTGCCATTGCGGTTGTGTAATATTTCACCAACAATTTAGCTGTATATGATCTACTTTTTGAACAAATGAACATGAATGTCGACTGTGTTAATTAATAGGCAAATTTCCAGATTGGTACCATGAGGTCTGATCTGATTTCACTTTGTTTCCCCGAGGTTTTATTGATCATTGGGAAGCTCAGGTGTCTGGTTCTATTCAGAATGTACCCTTGTTTTAACAAGGTGGAGAGGCACGATTTTCATGTTTTTGTCCTGAAACTTCTGGGACTCTGGGTTGTAACTTCTGTAGGAAGATGAATTTTTTCAATAACTGTTAGTTAGTTGGAACTTGAAAGTCTACTCTACTCCGAGAAGCTCGAGCATTAGTAACGATGTAACATTTTCTTGACTCTCAAATGGAATTAGTGAGACAGTCTTGTTCTTTTATTTAGTTTAGCTCAGTATGAACTGACGACTGTTTGTTGCAACTACAGAAAAACTCATTCAATTGTTATGGTGTGACTTTTCCTTGAAATAATGCCTAAATCATATTTTACAGGAGAAGATTGAAGGATGTAGAAGCAGCTATGCGAATATGAAGAATCGTTATGAGCAGATGACACAAAAAAATTCAGAAATGAAGATAAAGCAGGATGATTTACAGGAAAATCTTTCAGCTGTAAGTGACCCAAGGGTTATGCTTGGTAAAAAAAATTCATCACAGGAAATTTTTTATTTTTACCACTGCATATTCAGCCAAGTTGATGAGCCATGACTTTAAGAGCTAATGACTTTGTCTGTTTAAATTCCCACTTGAAGTCGTGACCTTGTTTTAAAAATGGCTTTATTTTGCCCATCTTGTATATACACATTGAATATAATTGTTTATGATTGAATTTCATTTAATAATTTTTTTGTAGGCGACAAAGTATATGTTTGAATTAGAGGACGAACATCGTCGGAAAATGAGCGATGTCCAGAAGTTGATGAGACATGTGAAGTCACTTGAACGAAAGATTCGCGACATTGAGGAGCAAAACCTGCAGAACACTCAGGTTCTTCTTCTCCGCTCTCTTGTTTACGCTTCGGTCACTTACACGTGTTTCTTCTATTCTTGATCCCCAAGAGTTGATCACTTCGATCACTGAGCAATGAACATGAAGATGATCAACTGATTCTTTGTTCATTCATAATATTTATTTCTCCCTGTGCTTCAAGTTATCTGGAGGATGTGCTGCAATTTCTAATGTAATAGTTTTTCTTTTCCCGCTCTAGGCTGAAGAATCGGAGATGCAATATAAACTGAAAGCACTTCTAGAGGAAGTAGATGCTGCTAATGCATTGTTGATGAGGTTCTCCATTTGTATTCTTCTCTTTATATCTGGTAGTGACATTCTTTCAGAGCTGGCATGTCATAGCCCATAGGTAATAACTAAAAAATGTTACCAGGCTTAAAGACGAGGAGAATGCCATGTCAGAAAGTTTACAAGCAAAAAAGGAGGAATTGGGAAAGATAGTGGATCAGGTACATTGGACGATTCCTTTTATTATATTAATATACTACTACTTCCCTTACGTGGCAGTGACAGCATCGAATATAGTCTTTTGCTTTGTTGCTGTTATGTTTGGTCCTCATTTTCCATCGCATCCTATGGTGGTATTGTAGAAGGAAAAATCATTTGGTTGTTTATTAGTTAAATTGTGGATCCATTAATAACATTGATTGATGAATTGAGTTGGCGTTTCCAAGCTGCAATGTGTTTCCTATTACTCTCAATAAACAACTGACACAGTCTTAATTTGTGCACTTGTTGTGATTATAATCAGTGTCATAAGAACTATTGTTCCTTTGAATTGAAGTCTTGGTTCACATTCTAGTCTTCTACTCCCTCTTTTGTCTTATGATATACCTTGACATGTGCTTGCACATGAACTATAAGCCCGCCGTTTTTTTCTTCCCATTCCTCTTCTTAAAAGAATGGGTATCAATTTACCCCTCCCTTTCTTCATACCCCACACATTCCCTGATTCACACCATGGCCTCTTCTCTCCTATTGACTTTCCCACATCCATCACCCATGACCTCCAACCACCACCATCTACCTACAACCACCACAAGTGAGTGAAGTGACGACTCCGACCACTGACTTCCCACTGCCCATGCAACTCTGACCACCGAACACCCATAACAACCCACCAATGACATTCTCTAACCACCCATGACGCATCACAATGACCACCATACCAATACCACTTACGTTCACCCTTATAACACACCACATTTCCGCACGAAACACTTTGAAACCACCAGCAACCCTAGATTTGTGGGGAAACTAGAACATCCAGATCCATAGGAGGAGGGCGACCGGTGCGGTGGAGGAGATGAGTGTTGGAAGTGAGGCAGTGCAAAGATTTTAATGAGTGCTCACTGTCACAAACAAGCTTAAGAATGATGGCAAGCTAGGCGGTTGTCGGAGATGAAGGGAAACAATGCGATAATGTCTGCGGCTTTTGATGGCGATGTCGTCGTTGATGGCGAAGCAGATGGAGTCGGATGTTGTGAAACAAGTGTTGGAAGATCCAATGGAGGGAGTACAAGTAGGTCTGGTGGTTGGTGGCCTGACGGGGAGGTGGTAGGCAGTTAGGCCGAATAGGAAGGAAAGAGGTAGGGAAATGAAAGAGGGTGTGACATTTGCTTAATAATTATAACCAGGTGATAAAGGACAATTTTGTAAAATTTTATTAAAAACTTGACAACAAAAGGAAAGAAAGGGAAATGGGAAGAAAAGAAAAAAAATGCCAAAATGGGGAAGTGGGAAGAAATAGAAATATGGAGTGGGTATTTGATTGGATCTTACATGGTTACATATCTATATTGTGCTAGTTACCATGCAACTTTCCTGTTAATATATTTATTTATATTATGTTCTTTGCAGATTGAAGTTTATGAAAGAAAGGTCCGTGAGACAAAGTCTAATGTATCTGAACTTCAGCGACATCAGACAAACAAGGTCCGGATGGTGGTTTCTAATTTCTCCTTATGTTTTAGATACAGCTATGCACATTACTTTGGATGCTTCATTTAATTATATTCAAGCTGATTATCTGTATTATAAAATTGAAGTAGGCATGCTACATGCCATCATGATACATATTTTTTAGGACAATGTATCAGTGTCATAGAATTTGAATGAAGCATACAGAAGTATTGTGTTCAAGTCAGAAATATTTTCCTGCAGTCATGTTTTCTGTATGAATTGTTTACTAAGTATATGTTTTACCTGGTCAAGGTTACTGCTTTTGGTGGAGAAAAAGTTATTCAGCTGCTGCGCATAATAGAGTCTCGTTATCGTGATTTTGAAAAACCGCCCATTGGTCCAATCGGAGTCCATTTGGTATGAAATTATACCACATTCCTGTCTACTGCATATATGTGTTGTCTCCCGTTGTAGTGAATATCATGAGAAACGATTGTCCTTAATGGACTCCTTTTGGTGATTGTTCATTGGTTTGCAGACTTTGTCTAATGGTGACGAGTGGGCCTTTGCTGTTGAAAATGCTGTTGGGAAGCTATTAAATGCCTTCATTGTGACGAGTGTCAAAGATTCACATATACTGAGATCTTGTGCTCGGCAAGCACGTTATGATTACCTCCAGATCATTATATACGACTTCTCAATTCCAAGGTGAATATAATGTTTTTATTTTGCTAATGGAACATGTTTCATGTGGGCAGAGTTGACTGGTATTGATTCTTCTTTTTTAATGCAGGTATAATATTCCACTCAATCAGCTTCCACAAACAAGCCACCCCACAACACTTTCTGTTCTGCACTCGGACAGTGCTACTGTCATAAATGTGTTGGTGGATAAGGTAATCGGATGCTCTTCTTTGTCATTGGTAAGTAGATGATCTGCATGTGAAAATTCTGTAGTCGATATTTATGCTTGTTTGATATGTTGATCTTTTTTTCTATCTGTCTATTTACAGAGATGTACTTAATTTTGATGCATTTTATCCTTTTCATTTTTTTTCCTGTCGTGGATAATAATGACTTTCATATGAATACTGTTTTAGTTTGTCTGTGTGAATGAGAGCATGTTTGGTGAGAATATCTGACTTCATGTACTGAACTAAGAGTGGGTTTTGAACAAAAAAACTAAGAGATGTTGCATTGGGCTTTTTGATGGGTTTGTCTCTTCCAGGGCGGTGCTGAGAGGCAAGTTCTTGTGAAGGACTACGACATAGGAAAAAATGTTGCTTTCGACAAAAGGGTTGCAAACTTGAAGGAAGTGTACACAGCAGAAGGTTTTAAAATGTAAGACTAATAAATCTCTCTAGCTTTTAGGAGCAGACAAGACCATATCTTCACATCATATCATGTTATGTGTTTGTGTTGTGCTCCCTTTTGGTTTATGGATGATGGATGTTCAAGGGGAACTCTGTTCCAAATTTTCCAGAATACTCTTGCAGGCCTGATCGTGAGATATAATTCCCACTGTATGCTCACACAGTTTGGAATGTCAATAGTCTTTAATCATTGCTGATAAATGTGTGGAAAGAATGTCTTATGTGGTAGATCCATCTATTGGTTTAGTCTATGTTGGACCTTTCAGCAGTTTGCCATTGCATTGTTGATTATGGATTGTGAGCTTTCCTATTCAGGTTTTCACGTGGCGCAGTTCAAACAGTTTTACCTCCTAATAAAAGGGCTAGAACAGGGCGCCTTTGTAGTTCATATGATGATCAAATCAAGGAACTTGAAAGAGAAGCAATGTACATGCGAGAGCAGTCTCAAAAAGTACGTCAACTGAAAAGAGCTGCAGAGGAGGAAGTCCAGGATCTTCAAGACAAGTGGAAAAATGTCAAGGTATTAGCCTGTCTGTCCCAATTGTTTTCTAGTGTATATTTGCATGTCTGGTTGCAGCTTGTTCATGATTTTGCATATTGATCATAGTAGAAAGACTGCTTGTAGAGAGCAAGGAAATATGTTCTGCAATCTAGCTTTCAATGCTGAACTTTGTTTATGGAAGTAGAGAAAGAGACTGTAGTAAAATGCTCCCGTTATGCTGTGTAAGCCCCTGTTACGTAGCTGAACTTTAAGTAACCATTACGTTATTTTCTCACGCGTTATATAACACCTTACAGAAAAACGCTGATGTACTGGTCGCATCAACTGATAAATATTCCCTTTATTATCCCGGTCTATACGCATCGTAATATGTACTATCCGCAGCGCTATTATGTAAAAATAAATATAGGGAAACATGTGTATTTGTAAGGTTTGTGAAAAAAGAGGGAATAAAACTATAAAAGGTAGAACATAGGTTTAAGAACATGAGAAATTCAACTCTAAGGGAGTGTTTGGATTGAGAGATTTGGAGGGAAAAGAAAGGGAAGGAGTGTAGGGGAATTAAAATCCCTTGTTTGGATAGCAAATAAGGAGGGAGGGAAATGTAGGGGGAGAGATTTGGAGGGATCCATTTTCCCTCCTCCAAGGCAAATCAAAATCTCTCCACAATAGGCAAGATTTG